>CBVK0100700263.1:0-14402 GCA_900067695.1 Picea abies
TGTGCCATTTGATTTATTGGATGCATTGGACAAATTGGAGAGAAGGAGGGAATTTTTTAGATTCAGATCTATTCAGTTTGGACGGGTTATACTTTAGATATGATCTTGATACTTCACCTAGTGATTTGCAGTGGCCTGATCTATCTTTCTAATGAGTTTCAGGGCATTTGGAGGCCTCCTTCATTAGGGCCTAAATTGTAGGGTTTGACAATATTCAAGAGGGCACAACTCCACTTGAGACTTCAACATTTGGAGGATCATTCCTTGGTATTTTGGTCTGATATTTCAGGAGGGGACCCTACACATCTCGTTCTACAATTTGGCATATTCATTGGACTCATTTTCATGCTTCTTCAGAGGATCCGAATTATTGAGGGTTTCAGTCTTCTACTAGAGGGTGACATTCCCAGTTGGGGGTTTGGTACTACATATGGCCCAGATCCTTCTTGTATTAGTCTTCATTGCTTATTTATCCTTTGGAGGCTTTCATTCTTCTTTCTGGGAGCATTTTTTTTCATCTCTTATTATGTTTATTAGATCCATCTGTTGATCATTCCAGATCAGCCTCACTCTTGTGTCAAGTTCTTGCTCATTATATTAATAAAGGTCAAATATTTGCTATTGGTTCTATATCTGGTGTATATTATTTTTCCATTGTTTATATATTCAGATTTGTGTGTGATAACTGAATATAAACCCTAAGGCCGAATTAAAGAAGTCAATCTACAAGTAAACACCCAAACATAAGTAAATCAACAATGTGTTTGACGAAATGCTACAACCAGAAACAATTTAAAAATCATGTAAAAACGCAATGTTCTTGGCCTCTTGGCTTGGTAACATTACACTATGATGCTTGATAACGACCCTTGATAGGAAATATGAGTGTTAGATGTTGCATACATTATATGAATAGTTATGTTTTGTAAAATTGAGTAAACTAAAGCCATGTTTGGTAAACTTGAGTAAAAGTAAGGAGATTGAATTGGATAAACATTCCTTTTTAAATTACACATTTTTTAAAATATGAAACACAACTTTTTACAATGTTTCACAATTTTGTTATTCTTCGCATTTTCTTAACTTAGAAAACAATAATAAATGCCATGTGTTCATTTCTACCATACTTAAATATAAAGATGATATTTTGAAGAATATTTAATTCAATTTTCTTTGTTTGTGTAATAAATTTTGTTGGTAGATAAACATAATTGTAATTTTCACCATCATCAATATCATATATACCAATATTTAAAGATAAAGTTAAAAAATTTCATATAGAAAATGACATTTATATGTAGTAATTTACATTAATCATTATAAAATAGTAGCAACATAATATTTAGAGGATAACATTGGTGACTATATTTGATCTCATGTATGGGCCTAGGGATAAATGGTACTCGAAAGAAAATGATCCCATTGTTGTACATGATCCCACTATTGTAGCCTCATCAATGAAAATATAGAACATTGACTTTCTTCCAAATACTATTTAGGCTAAAATCACCTTTTGGTCATGTATTAAGACCAAAAAATGTTTCTGACTAGAGAAGATCTTGTCTCTCTTAGATGTAAGGAAAGCGGTTAACAATCCAATACATAGACACATCTAGCATGAGTGGAAGTATGCACCCTTATGAACCACTACTGTGTCATTTCTTGTTCGGATAAGTAAATAACCACATTTAAGGAGAAGAGAGGATCCAAAAGCAGTGGTGGTGTCTAAAGAAACCATTGCACTGAACCACATATAATATTCATGATCTGATAATAATAGAACAATCTGAGGTATCATCTATAAATAGGTTTGGTCCATGACCAAACCAAACAACCACAAAATGTGTCAGACGTACCTGTCCATAAAATGAGAATCTAGAATGCAAAGTGGACATGGTCAACTCATTAGTTTATTCGGTGGTTGGACCTAATAATTTTTCAACTCCCTTAATCTAACAAGATGAGATTTACCAAGAAACCCAATGTTCCAACACCCCCTCCTAAACATGGCTTGGAGGAAAAAAGATTATATAGACCCCCCACCCCAAATTTGTTATGACTACAAAATCTGATCAAGCATGGTACAACAAGACTCCTGAAGAAGTCTAAACATTATCACCAACAACAATGATCAATAAAAACATGTACTCATCCACTACAAAATTGTTGTCCAAAACACAAACCCAGGTGGTCATTCGACAACTAGTCGAAGCTCTCAGTCGAAAAATACTAATGGAACTACCGGTCGATGAATACCCCAGTAAAAAATTAGTCAATTATTATCTTTGTTCGAACCATAGTAAATCACTTCCAAAGAAATCAACAAGGAAGAGGAACGTTCCATGACTGTACAACTATAGAGACACAATGATATGAAGGCCCCAAGCATCTGCTCAAATTATTCCATGACCATCCATCAATCCAACCACAATCCATAGTGGTAGATGGAATTGGTCCACGATTCTGTATTTCACATCTCTTCTACAAAGATCTAAAAGAATTATTTTCATTCCATTAATTTTTATGATGAGGATAACGATAGGGAGAAACAATTGTGTGCTAGTTTATCAAAGGAAGTAGGATCAGGGTCAGGTTCACTTACTAGAGTAGAACAACCTGGAATACTAGAAATAATTTCATATGTAACAACATTCTAAAATTATTTCATGTTAGGAACATGGAACCCATCAATTTGTTCAACGTAATCCATAGGTTGATCTCTTGGAAAACTAGTCTAAACTCCACTTGCAACAAACAAAACTTACTTGGGTGCATCAAGGCCAATGATAAACAAGGAGGAAACAAAAGCATCATATCAAAGACCTGTTCAAGGTGACTTCATCATAGGGGTAATAGGAACAACAATACCCTATACATTCTTCCCAAGTATCCCTATGGTATAGCCCATCTTACTTAGCAGTCGGGACCGAACACTGCTAGTGTGTTTTCCAAAGATGGGAGAAACAACACAATGATTATTATTTTTACAAACAATTAGACTACAATCAAGAATATCTATAGTGGAAGAAGGAATAGGTGATCCTGGAAGCTGAACATCATCAATATTCTTCTCAACATTTTGTAGTCGATGAACTTATTCTTCAACATTTTGTTTTCATTCCTACAAGCTCTAAATAGTCTCATCCTTCTCAGTCAAGTTCAGAAGGAAGGAATCATAATATTCTTTCAAAGACTGATATTCATCAAAAAAATTATTTTTATCGTTTTGAACAGGAGCAACTTCTTCATGAAACTTAGCAATAAAGGCCTCTTAGTGGGAAACTTCATCAGCTATCTAGAAATTGGTCTCTTCTAAGAAAGAAATCTATGTCTTCAATTCATTATGTTCTATATGATAAATTTATTTAACTTCATTCTCTAGATCATTGACAAGGTCATCCTTGTCCTTAAGTTCAACTAAAGAATTAGTGAAAACAATTTCCATGGCACTCTCCAAGACAACAACATTCTTGGATTCCTCAGTGATAACATTCTGAAATAAAAAGGACTCAACCTTCAATTGATCTTTTAATCCTTCATTCTTTTGTTTTAATGAAATGAAGTGATGTAGTTGATCAATAGTTTTCTTCTCTCAAAGTTTATGTGATCTTTTACCCATCTTAATAAATGGTTCTTAACACAATAAGTCAGTTAAGGAAAGACTGAATATCATTAATAATGATAGAATAGGTGTGCTAAGAAATAAGATATTGAAATAATAATTTTTGTAAGAAAATAGCACCAGTTGACTCAACAAGAACAAAGGGAAGTTTTATTTTTATTATATGCAAAGGAGATTGACCTTACCGAACCTAATCTTAGGGATCAAGAGTAACTGGCTGAGATAGTTTGTGTATTTCCACATTAAAGATGTTCTTGTGTAGATTAGTTCAGAAGCAGTATATATGTAATGGATATTGGAGGTCGATGCATCTTATTGGTATTATATTCAAGACTTCATACTTCACACTTTTATCAATTTGTAATATCTTGTTCACTTAAAGAAATATGTGCATATTGTAATATTTATGCAACATCTTTGCGTTATTGAGTTTATTTTTATTCAGCTATCTATATGCATGATTGTTATTTGTAGTAAATTATGAGAAAATAATTTAAATCTAGTGGGATGTGAGGAAAATTTTAGGTCTGTAAAGCCAAGGATTGACATCTATGATCGTAGGTCATTCCCTATAATCATGGCTATTTTCTCTAAGTTGATTATATTTTTTTATATGGATCCCTCCATGGATACAATCAACTTCACATAACTCTCTACTTTAGTAGATAATATTCCCATGAATTCTATATAAAAATGACGAGCTTCATCAACACTTTCAAGAACAAGTTTAGACAAAAGTTTAATCTCCATCCATGAGCCTAATTCTTCAGAAAACTAGGAACTTCCCCCTATCCATCCACAAGAGATTTATAAATTAAAGTGTTGTAATTGCCTGTCTCATTCGTTTATCAAAGTCCACTCTATTGACATTCCTTTCTCTACTCATCAAGATCTAGTAAAGAATACCTTAATAGACAAAGATCTAATTTACTAGGAAAAAAAATAGGGATATTCTTATGCTCATATAGGTGCAATAAAGTGTGAATTTAATCCTTTAGGCAAACCATATATTCCTGTATCTTCCTTGGTCTGTTTAGTCGATATTAGACATAATAAATTCTCTGATTATTTAGTTGGTGGATTTTTTGCACCTCCCTCTGATGGCCCCATCTTTACAACCATTTGTCCTAAATACTTTGTTTTACTTTCTCATCCTTATCCTTATATATATATATATATTCTTAAAAACTTATATTCTCCCTTTAGGCTTCAATATGTTAGTAAATTCTTGGATCATCCAACTCAAGTCTCTCTTGGTTATTTGCTTTGGAAATGACACTCTTCCTCGTTTAAAGAAAACTATCCAAAAAGCATCACACTTGCACAGCGTGGTGGAAAAGTGTCAAGCATATGTTATCATCGATGTCAAAGAGGTAATGGACATGGCACATAGACAGCATGGAACACAATTATAGGAATTGCATGAAAGGTAAATAGATTTATGAAAAGGAAGACTAGAAGGCGCATATACGACCATATGAATGCATGAAGTGAAATAGAAGAAAAGAGAGTTTGAATAGCCCTTGCAGGCGTTGATGAATAGTGACCCTTGGATTGATACGAAGGAGTAATCGTGACCATCAAATATATATGCCAAGGTTTTTTGTGTGTGTTTATCCAAAACGATCAAGATTATATCTTGGATAAATATGTATCCAAATCAACGACCATCATCTACCCCAGGCCGTATTTCGATAGCACAAAGGGAAAACAATCTAAAGATATTTGGAGTCAACCTGTTAGAGTTTAGAGTTGGAGGAATACTCCAATGAGATATATTCCGATAGACTATCAATATTTTCTTGGAGCAATTGGATCAATGGTTTAGAAGAAGACGCGTGGACGTATTATATTGGAATCCAACTATAAGAGTGGTACAACGTTGAAGGAAGAAGTCCCTGATCTATGGTATGAATTAATTCAGAGTGTTCTAGATCGATGGATCTATAGAAGACACGTCGTAGTGTCTTTCAGAGCTAGATTAATCAAACTTGCTAAACAAATGGTAAATATTTATTCAAAGTATCCAAATCAATGGCTAGGATGATGACACATGGAAGCATATGCAGAAGGATTGAAGCATGAAAGGATCAATCTTGCAAAAGAAGTCACATAGGTGATTGAGTCTGCCAAGAGTTCACATAAGAACAAGAGGATGACCTATGACGTAGTTCCAAAGTAAAGTATGACAGATAAAAAATCAATAGAGTGGACTTGGATCAACATATGTTGGTGCTACAATGTGAAAACAAGAGGATGACCTATGACGTAGTTCCAAAGTAAAGTATGACAGATAAAAAATCAATAGAGTGGACTTGGATCAACATATGTTGGTGCTACAATGTGAAAATGGATGTGCAATGATTGCAGGGGGCCTTGAGCTAGTGTGATGAACAATGCAATGGAGTTTGATGAAATGAAGCATGTGTGATGAGTGATGGAGTGGATTGTGATGGAATGAGTGGAAATTCGATAGCCAAGTAAGTGAGTCATCAAGGGTGCACTCACAATCTTGTGGCGTGAAGTGGGTGTGTTGCAGGGAAAGTGCGACAGGTTGAAGACTTGAAGTCTTGTGCTCCTATTTTTTTTCTGCGCAGTATGTGTTCTGTAAACAAAAACATGAATTGTTGTGACAATGAACATTTGATCAACATTAACAGCACTAACACCAGACTTAATCCCACCAAATGTTTCTTGTAGATCCACCATAGATCCAAGAGCACCAGAGAGTGGGATTATGTCAACGAATTGTTGTTCCTTTATCAACGAATGAGTGTTCCTTTGTCACCACATCAACAAAGGAATCAATCAAATTCAATGGATCAGAACCAAAATCAACCAACTCACCAACTACCATGAAGAAATCTAATGTGTCTTCGAAGTGTAGGGTTTCCTCAGAGTTCCTCACCATTCCATCTCCAGATCCAAATTTATATAAAAATAAAAATACAATAAATAAATAAATAAAAATTATATTTATATTTAAAAATATTTATTTTTTTATTTACATTTAAATTTATTTTAAATAAATTTAAATAATAAAAAAATTATATTCCAAAAAAACATCTTTTTAATATTTAATAAATCTATAATAATAATCTAATTTTAAAATTACATCAAAATACCAAATTAATATATAAAACAATAATATTAAAAAAATAATATAATATTAATATATATTAAGTCAAAAAATTAAATTCATAAACATATACATAAATAAATGTGAAGTTGAATTTTGATAATTAATAAAATGACAAAGATTACATAGTAATGGAACCATGCACGATATTTTCCATATACTCTTTGTATGGAGTACAAATGAATATTAATTAAAAAAAAAAAAAATACATAATACTAACTTTAAAAATGAAATGAATGTAATTACAAAGATTTGTTTGAATATTAATTAAAAAAAATACATAATACTAACTTTCAAAATGAAATGAATGTAATTACAAAGATTTGTTTGAATATTAATTAATTTTTTTATATATAATATTAACTTTAAAAATAAAATGAATGTAATTACAAAGATTTTTTTTTTTTTCATTTTTATATATTTTTCATATCTAAAATACATTAATACAAATCTCAAAAAATATTTTATTAATATTGATATAAAAAAAAATTATGATTACAAAGAAATTTTTATTTAAATTATGTAATATTCACTTTGTAAAAAAGTTTTTAGTTGAATTTAATAAATTTATCCCAATTAAATATAAAAAATAGAAAATAAACACTGATTAAATTTACAAATTGAATATAAAAAATAAGAAAGTAAATGAAAAATCATAATAATTTACAAAATTTATAATATTGTTTATATTGTTAAGTACTTGTTCTCATATAAAATTAATTACATCAAAATCAAAATTACTTGAAAGTGAACCAAAATCAAAATTATTTAAAGTGAACAATTTTTTTTCAAAACTTTTAGTAAATAAAAGTCAACAATCTTATGTAAAAGTTGCTACATGTATTTTTAATTTTAGTTTTTGTTTTTGTATTTGAAAAAATCAAGTTATTCTCTCACAGTTAAGAAATGGAATGAATGAAATTTAAAAATTCTAAAATTCAAAGAAATATGACTTGCAAATGAAAAATGGACACCCTACTTTGACAATGACTTATAAAAAAGTTATTGATATCATGAACATCTTCTTCATTTTAATATAAGATATGGTTTATGTGAAGCAATGTAGCAAATTGTCAAAGTAATTAATATACTTTCTATGGAGGATATTTGAGGGAGCATTCATAGTCTCTCAACAACAACAAATTTAATATATGTTTAATTTTCAATGTAGTGTTTTGTAAATATTATTAATGATGTATTTAGGTAGGTTTTAATTGGTATTAATGATGATGATAGTGATGATGATGATGATGTTTATAGGTGGGTTTTAACATAATCTATAATAAAGGTAACAAAATAATCCAAATAATAGCTTTAATACAAATATTAAAGCAAATCCAAATATAAAGAGAGGTTTGTTGTATTATGATAATGGTAATGAATTACAATAGATCGTATCATGATTTGAAAAAGGGGTGACTTTTTGTTTGTCATCCTAACAACTATGACCCTTGATAATGCCCCTTGATAGGAAATATGAGTGTTAGATGTTGCATACACTATATGAATAGGAATGTTTGGTAAAATTGAGTAAAAATAAGGAGATTGAATTGGATAAACATTCATTTTTAAATTAAACATTTTTTAAAATATGAAACACAACTTTTTACAATGTTTCACAATTTTATATTCTTGGCGATTTCTTAACTTAGAAAACAATAATAAACTTTATGTTTTCATTTCTACCATATTTAAATATAAAGATGGTATTTTGAAGAATATTTAATTCAATTTTCTTTGTTTGTGTAATAAATTTTGTTGGTGAAGAATATTTAATTCAATTTTCTTTGTTTGTGTAATAAATTTTGTTGGCAGATAAACATAATTATCATTATCACCATCATCACTATCATATATAGCAATATTTAAAGATAAAGTTAATAATTTTCATCTAGAAAATGGCATTTATATGTAGTAATTTATATTAATCATTATAAAATAGTAGCAACATAATATTTAGAGGATAAGAGTGGTGACTATATATGATCTCATGTATGGGACTAGGGATAAACGATACTTGAAATAAAATCATCCCACGGTTGTAGATGATCCCACTGTTGTAGCCTCATCAATGACAATATAGAACACTGACTTTCTTGCAAATACTATTTAGGATAAAATCACCTTTTGGTCATGTATTAAGACCAAAAATTGCTTTTGACTAGATAAGATCTTGTCTTTCTTAGACGTAAGGAAATATATTAAAAACCCAATACATAGACACATCTAGCATGAGTGGAAGTATGCTCCCTTATGAACCACTACTGGGTCATTTCTTGTTGGGACGGGGAAATAACCATGAAGGAGAAGAGAGGATCTAAAAGCAGTGGTGGTTTCTAAAGAAACCATTGCACTGAACCACATATAGTATTCATGATATGATAATAACAGACCAATATAAGGTATCATCTATAACTAGGTTTGGTCCATGACCAAACCAAACAACTATGAAACATGTCAAATGTACTTGCCCATAAAACAAGGATCTAGAATGCAAATTGGACATGGCCAACTCATTAGTTTAGTCAGTGGTAGGACCTAAGAATTGTTCAACTCCCTTAATATGACAAGGTGAGATTTACCAAGGAACCCAATGTTACAACACCCCATCCTAACCTTGGCTTGGAGGAAAACAAATTATATAGACCCCCCACCCAACATTTGTTATAATTACAAAATTTGATCAAGCATGGTACAACAACACTCTTGAAGAACTTTGAACATTATCACCAACCAAATTATATAGACCCCCCACCCAACATTTGTTATAATTACAAAATTTGATCAAGCATGGTACAACAACACTCTTGAAGAACTTTGAACATTATCACCAACAACATTGATCAATACAAACATGTACTCATCGATTGAAAAATTGTTGTCCAAAACACAAACCCAGTCGATCATTCGACAACTACTCGAACAACAACAACTAATTGAAGCTCTCAGTCGACAAACACTAATGGAACCACTAGTCAATGAACACCCCAGTAAAAATTTAGTCGATTATTATCTTTGGCCGAACCATAGTAAATCACTTACAAAGAAATCAATAAGGAAGAGAAACGTTTCATGACTGTACAACTATTGAGACACAACGATATGAAGTCCTCAACCAACTCCTCAATTTATTCCATGGCCATCCATCAATATAGCTACAATCCATCATGGTAGTTGGCATTGGTCCACGATTCTTTATTTCACATCTCTCCTAGAAATATCTAAAAGCATGATTGTGATTCAATTAATTTTTATGATGATGATGACGATAGGGAACAAATTTTTGTGCTAGTTGATCAAAGGAAGTAGGATCAGGGTCAGGTTCACTTACTAGAGTAGAAAAACTTGGAATATTAGAAATAATGTAATATGTAACAACATTCTAAAATTATATCATGTTAGGAACAAGAAACTCATCAATTTGTTCAGCATAATCCATAGGTTGATCTCTTGGAAAAATAGTCTAAACTCCACTTGCAACAAATAAAACTTACTTGGGTGCGGCAAGGCCAAGGCTAAACAAGGAGGAAAAAAAAGCATCATATCCAAGACCTGTTCGAGGTGACTTCATCATAGGGGTAGTAGGAAAAAAAATACCCTATCCATTCTTCCCAAGTATCCCTATAGTATAGCCCATCGTACGCAACAGTCGGGACCCAACATCGATAATGTGTTTTCCAAAGATGGGAGAAACAACAAAATCATTATTATTTTTACAAACAATTGGACTACAATCAATAATATCAATAGTGGAAGAAGGAATAGGTGATCCTGGAAGATGAACATCATCAGTCTTCTTCTCATCATTTTGTAGTCGACAAAATTATTATTGAACATTCTATTTGCATTCCTACAAGCCCTGAATAGTCTCATCCTTATGGGTTAGGTTCGAAAGGAAGGAATCATAATCTTCTTTCAAGGACTAATATTCATCAAAAAAGTGAATGTTATCATTTTGAATAGGAGTAACTTCTTCACGAAGCTTAGCAATAGAGGCTTGTTAGTGGGAAACTTCAACAATTATATAGGAATTGGTCTCTTCTAGCCGATAAATTTTTGTCTTCAATTCATTATGTTCTATATGAGAAAGAGATTTAAATTCATTCTTTAGATCATTGATAAGGTCATCGTTGTCCTTAAGTTCAACTAAAGAATTTTGGAAAACAATTTCCATGGCACGCTCGAAGACAACAACCTTCTTGGATTCCTCAATGATAACATTATGAAATAAAAAGGATTCAAACTTCAATTGATATTTTAATCCTTCATTATTTCATTTTAATGAAATGACTTCCTAATGTATCTGATCAATAGTTTTGTTCTCTCAAAGTGTTTGTGATCTTTTACCCATCTTAATAAATGTTTCTTAACACAATAAGCCAGTTAAGGCAAGATTGGATATCATTAATAATGATAAAATAGGTATGCTAAGAAATAATATATTGAAATAATAATGATTATAAGACAATACCACCAGTTGGCTCAACAAGAACAAAGGGAAGTTTTATTTTGACTATATGCAAAGGAGATTGACCTTACCGAACCTGATCTTAGGGATCAAGAGTAAGTGGCTAAGATAGTGTGTGTTTTTCCTCATTAAAGATGTTATTGTTTAGATTGTCTCTGAAGAAGTATATATGTAAGGGACATTGGAGGTCGATGCCTCTTGTTGGTATCAGATCCAAGACTTCATGCTTCACACTTCTATGAATTTGTAAGATCTTGTTCACTTAATGAAACATGTGCATATTGTAATATTTATGCAACATCTCTACGTTATTGAGTTTATTGTCATTCAACTATCTATCAGCATGATTGTTATTTGTAGTAAATTTTAAGAAAATACTTTAAATCTAGTGTGATGTGAGGAAAATTTTAGTTCTGTAAAGCCAAGGATTGGCATCTGTGATCGTAGGTTGTTCCCTATTATCATGGCTATTTTATCTAATTTGATTATATTGTTTATATGAATCCTTCCATGGATACACTCAACCTTACAGAAGTCTCTACTTTAGTAGATAATATTCTCATGACTTCAATACAAAAATGATGAGCTTCATCAACACTTTCAGGAACAAGTTTAGACAAAAGTTTAATCTCCATCCATGAGCCTGATTCTTCAGAACAATAGTAACTTCCCCCTATCCATACACAAGATGTTCATAAATTAAAATGGTGTAATTACATGTCTCATTCGTTTATCAAAGTCTATTGTATTGACATTCCTTTCTCTAATCATGAATATCTAGTGAAGAATACCTTAATCGACAAAGATCTAATTTACTCTGGAAAAATACAGGGATATTCTTATGCTCATATGGGTGCAATAAAGTTTGGATTTAATCCTTTATTCAAACCATATATTCCTGTATCTTCCTTGGTCTATGTCATCGATATTAGACATAATTAATTCTCTGATTATTTAGTTGGTGTATTTTCTGCACCTCCCTTTGATGGCCCCACCTTTGCAACCATTTTTCCTAAACACTTTGTTTCACTTTATGATCCTTATATATATATATATATATATATTCTTAAAATATTGTATTCTCCCTTTAGGCTTCAATATGTCAGTAAATTCTTGGATCATCCAACTCAAGTCTCTCATGTTTATTCACTTTAACAATGACACTCTTCCTCCTTTAAAGAAAACTATCCAAAAAACTTTGCACTTGCACAACGTGGTGGAAAAGTGTTAACCATATGTTGTAATTGATGTCAAAGAGGTAATGGACATGGCATGTAGAAAATATGGTGCAAAGGTAGAGGAAGTGCATGAAAGGTAAATATAAATGCATAGGAAGACTAAAAGGCACATATACGACCATAGGAATGCATGAAATGAAATTGAAGAAAACAAAGTTTGAATAACCCTTGCAGGCATCGATGAATAATGACCCTTGGATCGTGACAAAGGAGTAATCGTGACCACCAAATATATATGCCAAGGTATTTTTTTTTGTTTATCCAAAATGATCAAGATTATATCTTGGATAACTATCTATCCAAATCAACGACTATCATCTACCTTGGGTCGGAGTTCGATAGTGCAAAGGGATAACAATCTAAAGATCTTCGGAGTCAACATATCATAGTTTAGAGTTGGAGGAATAATCCAACGTGATATAGTCTGATAGACGGTCAATATTTTATTGGAGCAACTGGATCAACACTTCAGAAGAATATGTGTGGAAGTCTTCTATTGGAATCCAACTGTAAGAGTGGTAGAACGTTGAAGGAAGAAGTCCCTGATGTATGGTATGAATTAATTCAGAGTTTTCTAGATTGATGGATTTGGAGAAGACATATGGTAGTGTCTTTCAGAGCTATATGAATCATACTTGTTAAACAAATGGGAAATATTTATTCAAAGTATCCAAATCAATGGCTAGGATGTTGACACATGACAACATATGCAGAAGGATTGAAGGACGAAAGGATCAATCGTGCAAAAGAAGTCACGTAGGTGATTGAGTCTTCCAACAGTGCACATAAGAACAAGAGGATGACCTATGATGTAGTCATGAAGTAAAGTATGACTAAGAAAAATTCAATAGAGTGAACCCGAATCAACATATGTTGGTGCTACAACGTGAATATGGATGTGCAATGATCGTAGGAGGCCTTGAGATAGTGTGATGAACAATGAAGTGGAGTGTGATGAACTGAAGCATGTGTGATGAGTGACGGGGTGGATTTTGATGGGATGAGTGGAAATTTGACATTCAAGTAAGTGAATCACCAAGGGTGCGCTCACAATATTGTAGGGAGAAGTGAGTGTATTGCAGGAAAAGTGCGACAAGTTGAAGACTTGAAGTCTTGTGCTCCTATTTTGTCTGTGCAGTATATGTTCTGTAAACCAAAATGTGAATTGTGTGACAATGAACGTTTTGGTAAAATAAGGAAAACTTGTCCAATTTGATTTAGTCAAAGAATGTTCGGTTGCAACTGAACAAGAAATATTCTTAATTTAGAGAGTAGTGTGTCCACATACAACTAGATGAAGTTTGATCTGGTCAAGACACATCAACGATCTAATTATTATGAGTCCACAAAATTAATGAACCTTGATCTTGCCAAGGTTTTTCCACAATGTAACTATTATGAATCCACATACGATTAGTTGAACTATGGCAAAGGTGTTATAAATAGAGATGTGGTTTGATCACATAATAAAAAGGTATGTAGTAGGATGAGGTTTGGTACCATTGGAAAGGAGAAGAACTTGAGATATATCAAATTGTCTTAAGTTTTAGATAAATGTTTTTGAAAAGGTCTATTCATGTAAAAAAAATAATTAGAAAACTGAATATAGGGTGGCAAGGTTGTGCTAGGGTGAGTTGAAGCTCATTGTTTATTGGATTCCTCATCATCTGCGATAGGTTGGTACTGGAGAGGATTGGTGTCCTCATTATCTATGACAGGTTGGTACCTAAGAGGATTGGGTTCCTCATTATCTAGGATGGGTGGGTGCATGTCAATATGAAAAACTATAATTGTATGTTGGTGCTTACAGAAGAACATAAAGAAATATGCTTTATGGTTTTCTCCAACATTGGGTTTCCATGTAGAAATCTTGGTGTACTGTGTTTTCTATGTTGTTTTGATTTCTTCATGCATTGGTGATTAAGTAATCACTTC
>CBVK0100700281.1:0-10698 GCA_900067695.1 Picea abies
ATTCGACCCTTAGCCTTCCTTCCTCAGCTCTCAACCTGCATATGACCAAGTCCATGATCCTACGCTTAGCTTAAAAATCGCTTGTCTAGAGCTTCGGGACTTCAGAGCTTTTATCCAGGACCAGATCAACGGTCCTCGTCCTCTTTCGTGATCAATGAATAAGATCTTCTTCGGGACTTCACGCTTTAGGAGTCTCAACTTTTCTTGCTTACCTCCTCCCAGTATGCCTTTACCCAGGGTTCCTAATCTGTCAATAGGTGTCCTCCCATATATTGGTGGTTGTGAATTGTTTCAGTGTTTCAGACTTCAAAAGTTTCAAAATTCCCTCCTGCACTTTCTACTGGAGTGCTTTTACCTGTAGTCGATGATCCCTCGACGTGTGTCCTCTAGAATTGACGGTTGATATATACTCCTCCCTTCAGGAGTTTTTGACCCAACCAGCCTGTCACCTCCTTCCCTTATGGAGTGCCCAGTCTTCTGGACTACACGATCTATCGCCATGTGGCAACATGTTGGAAGAGGACACGTGGCCCAATCAGGGAGGTGACACGTGTCACATTCCATTCAAGTTTTCAATGTTCCAAATGCCCAAAAATTATTGATACGTGGCACACATACCATGTGTCCATGTCATCCCCAATGATGTCATCATGCCTTATCACTTTGGCTCTTCGGGCTTCGGGGCTTTAGTAGTTTTCAAACTAGCACACTTCTAATTATCCCAAACTCTAAATTCCTAAATTGGCTAATATGACGCCACGTGTCCTCCTGGATTGGACAACCAGGTTTCACTTTGGGTCTTCACCTGGAGTCCATGGATCTTATCCATGTGTGCTCCTCAATCTCACGGCTATGATTTCTTCAGGGCTTTGGACTTCGAAGATCTCAAATTTCAACCTTTTTCCTTGAAAATATTTGTATCCGATGTTCGCAATATTCTGATGCATGTCCCCTGTGGATCGACGACCATGATTCCTTCAGGACTCCAGACTCAAGAAACATCAAATTTCAAACTTATTTGGCCCCACTATCTTTTATTTGAATTCATGGATCTAGTGACACGTGGCTCTCAAGAGATCAATGGCTGAGATATTCTCGGATGATTGGACGATCAAGGTTTGCTCCAGCTCTCAGTCTCTCTAGGCTTCGAGAGTCTCAAACCTAAACTAAAAATCTCTCAAATGGATTCCTATAGAGTTACTAATCTACTGACACGTAACCTCCCAGGGAAACCATGGTTTGGATTGTGGGACTGCCTTTGGAAATTATCTCTCGTGCAACTCGGTTCCCCGCAATGCCTGATGGTTGTTGATATCTCTCTCCAATGGGATCTAATGGTTGCAAACTTAACCTTGCTTCCTTTTCATCAAATGAACCATGTTTACCTATCTTCTGATCCAATGATCCTAGATATCCCTTATCCTGTCATGGTGATCATTCTTGAATTAAAAAGGAATGGTGACGATCCTTTGAACCCTCACAGAGGTTCTATGACGTTCTGTCTCCTGCGTAGTATCTGCAATGCCATTCCTCTTGAGATTTTCAACTTCACCGTCAGAGTTCAATCTCAACCACAATATTCTAACCAAATGCCCCAGCCCATACCAACCCGTTGTTTCAACCAGAAGCTCTGATACCAATCTGTAACATACCCAGCCACCCATAGGTCGGGTACACTACCTGTAAGCCCGCCCTTAGACTTATTTCTCATGTTGACCTTATTTATTTATTAAGGATGCATAAGATAACATATTTAACGACATGCACAACAATATCCAGCAAGCATGCAAGATCTAAAGATTATTTTAAATGATAAGTAAATATACATAGTGGAAATACATTCGTATACATGTAAATGACAATTAAACTACATAGCAGAATACATTGATACACAGAGAGTAATATCATGACAGAGAGAACTTATATTTATGAAATACGACATTGACTGGCTTCACTAGACCAAGAATGTTCCACCCAGCCGTAGACACCGTTGCTCTAAATCCCAGCAATAGTGTCACCCCCGAGCCAAGCCTATGAATCCATAAGGACAGTTCCATAATGTAATTGGGTTCCCAAACTAGTCATCTCTCAAGCTCTCATAGGTTTCCTAACACCCACAACAATCCAAGAACCCATCTCTCTTCTAACTAGCCTATGCCACCCAAGAGAATGGACCTAGAACCTTCTCTACCATGCAGTCCCTCAGGTAGTCCTTCTCCTTCCTTCCAAGGCTTCCATCATAGCTAGTCTAGAATCTCAATGGTGAAACTCTTAGGACTCGCAGTTGTGAGAAAAAAGGGGCACAGGCCAATGAATTTTAGACATGTAGGCCCCAGGTCATGGCTAGATCACACCAGTGACCACTACAACCAACTATCCCATGGCTAATATTTAGTAGTTCAGTTCCCTTTCCCAAGCAAAGATGCGTATGATGGATGGATTAATGAACATTTAAGTGGGTGCATGGAGGTGTGTGCATGAAAGTGTGTGAGGGATAAAATGGTGTGAATGCATAAGTGCAGGAGTGAACAAGCCAATGACCAACCCCCCCATCAGACCAGAGTTGGGTTTAAGTTACTTTGTGGGGAAATCCAGAACCTCTTGGCCTTCCCTAATAAGCTCACGTAACTGATCCCCTCCCTAAGAAAAAAATGGGTAACTAGAATATGAATAAACACTTAGCCCCTCAAGCCCCCTCTCTTGTGGAATCATAGCCCCCTATAACTCTAGTCCTTGTCCGTCTAGCAGCCAACCATGTATTTATTATTAATAATGATAAAAACATTACATGTCTTGGGCACACTAGCCTCTTAATAATTGTTTGGGCACTCTATCCTCTCAGCATTGTAACAATACATTATTTAAAATCAGGGTTCAAAACCTAGGGTGTTAGATTATCTCTTTGAAAAATGAAGAAATTTCCCATCATGTCCAAATGAAACCCAGTGGTTTCTTACTGTCTTTACCACGTTGTGATTTTTAAAAAAGGAAAAAATCCCATCACACCTGGACAACTCGACAAATTCATGGCTAGGTGGAGTTTGAGCTCTTACTCAGTCAAACTTCATGTTCTTACCTAGTGTTGTGCCTCTCTCCACGTTTTAAGATGGTTGAGTCCTGTCTACACTTTGGGCTACGAATGGACTTCCTATGATCTGCTCAATTCCCAATATAGAATACTTACTCGTTCCCAGCCTTTAAACTACCCGATCGAAGGGTTATTTCCCAATCGGGGAGGGAGGAACAAATCATATATATATTTATCAACTTCCTGAACGAAAGATCATATTAATATTTATAGATTGCTTGGTCGGGCTTACCTTTTCAAATTAATCGAATTCCCAGACTAACCTTTAAGATTTATAAACGTGCATAGGAAGAAGAACCAGACCAGGAAGGTATTCATTGATCAACATGAACTCGCCTCTGGAACAAGGCTTATGATATGATTAAGACTAGCCTTAGAAGATGAGGAGGAATCATCCCTTTGAGTTTTATAGCCATTACCCCAATCCCAGTTTAGCTGGATGAGCTCTTCCAGTTTCCTCTTCTTCTGTGTAGTAGCAGTTGGTTTTGTTGTTTAAGTGGGTTAAGTTGTTGTATATCCAGCCATTTCTAATTTGTGTTTTCCATAGAATTATGAGTTTTCGTTGGTGCAAACCTCTGTAACTAAGTTGGGTCGTGGACGCTGGAATCCATGGTAGTTATTTATTTGGTAGAAATATATAGAGAATAGGGCTATGTTAATTTGTGTATCTTGTTTTCCACCAGTGCATGATGATCTGAAGTTGGGACTTGCTATGCTTATGGTGTATTTTTTGTGGAAATTAGACACTGGCGATTCGTTTTTATCATTCTTACCCAAACCCGAAATTTGTGTTGTCTGTGAGTGGAAGAAACTCAGCGTTGTGTCCTCTTTATTACCCTTACTTAAAAGAAACATTGTGATGCCCCTGTGCAGGTGAGAGACCCGGTGTTATTGTTTAACTAGTGTTACTCAACGAGAATTTTAGACTACCTGTTGGTTATGGAGCCTGATTATCTTTCTGATTCATAAGTACTTTGTTTTCATCTTTCTTTATACCCCATGAAATATTTACACCGTAGAAGTATGTACACTCTTCCACGCAGGAGAGTGTAGAGGGGGGTTACCCCCTTTTCGGGGTTCATGGGGTCCATCCCCTTGATTGGGGGGTTCAGGGGAAGCGTCCCCTAATGGGGGTTTGGGGGCGAAGCCCTTGAAGAAAAAATTGCCTTGTAAATGTATATTGTAATTTCATTGTAAAATACTACTTTATAGGCTTATAGTCATTACAATATTTGTCAAAAACCCTAATCCTATCAGGATTAGGCTTGTCTGCCTACACGCCATGTTGTTTTTCCTCCTGCATGTTGCTTTTCCTTCTTTTTTCCATGCTTCTTTCTTGCCACCTATTGTGTACACTCCAAAATTAGGTCTTTAGTTCCAAAAATATGTCTTTCCCCAAAACAAATATTTCTCCAAAAATAGGCATCCACCAAAAATAGACTTCCTTATCAAAATAGGTCTACACCCAACAGGCCCCCAAAAATGACATGTGGCTAGTCCCGAGCCACTCAGGTGTTGCACACTCCTTGTACAACTTTTTCCAAGCTGTGGAAATTCTTTGCTAGTTCCTTTCCTTTTTCCTTAACCTGCACAACTTTGTCTGTTAGTGCCTCAACTATCAAAGTTGTTATATGTTCCTGTAGTAATGTCACACCCTCTGAATGTTCCTATGCCATGCTTGTCTTCTCTTCCTCTAGTTGCACAATCATCTGTGTTTCTTGTTCCTGGAGGGGCTCCAGCATCTGTGTTTCTTGTTCCTGGAGGGGCTCCAATTGGGATTTTCTTTCTTTTTTATTCATCTACGTTGTCTTTAACTTTGTATATAGAATCTTCAGTTCCAGGTTTCCCTTCAAGCTCTAGGTAATGCTCATTTTTTTTTTCGTTGCTTTAACTCCTATATGGGAGTGTTGATTTTCTCCTCTTGTTGGTCCAATTCTTGGACTTTTTCATCCTCTTCCAAAATGGTCCAAATCTACGCAGTTTTTTCGAACAGTTCTATGACTTCCCTTGCTTCATTTTACATCTATGTTATTTGGAGTGTATATTGTTGTTCTGTCTATTCTCAAACCTTGGGAGGAGTCATATGATTAAGTTTTTCTTTTAGCTACTTGATTTCCTACTTATATCCCTCAATCATCTTTGAAATGATTTTTATATTTTCTTCTGCACTCTTCTCTTATGCTTGAGATCTATCTGGGATGCGGTTGTATGCCTCTATTAGCCCCTTCTCTAGATTGTCAATGCATTATTTCTCCTCCTCTTTCTTCGAGGTCAGTTGGTCATAGGTGATTTGTAAAATTTCAGCAACTCCCCTACCCACCTGCAAGTTGGTGGAATCTGCGCGGGCTTTGGATTGTACTTCTTGTATTATATTGGCCTAGTGTCCATATAATGCCTTGGTGGGTATCTACATAATGACTACCTAAAATTGGTCAATTTCCCCCATGTATTTCTGTGCAGTCTCTTGATCCATTCTGACCATTTGTCGTGTGACTGTGAATGTGTCCTTGCCTTGCACTACTAGTTGAACTATCTCCTCTCCTTCTTTCTGTGTAGGGGGTCATTGTGTCTTTTATTGTTGTTGCACTATGGCCTATGGTACTATATGACTCTGTAATTGTTGTAGAGTTTCATGGACTTATTTGAGTTTGGACATGACATATTCTATTTATTCCTTTGCAATACGAGCCACCTCTTCCCCCCTGTCTTGGACCTTTTATGCGATGAAATCAACATCATCCTCTATCAAGGTGATGATTGGGTCTTCCTTTGTATACTTCCTCTTTTTGTGCATCCCCTCTACTTGTTCTTTCTTATTTTTTGTTTGTGAGGGATATGGCCCACTCATTGTAACTTGTACCCTTTCCTTTCTAGTATGTGATGTGTCCCCCTCTATGGCATCCTATTGATTTTTTTTCCTAGTCACTCTTGTTTTCCTCCTTGGTATTTTTGGCATTGCACTGCTTCCCGATGCCTAATTCTACATTGCAAACTTCCTAGTGTTATCAGCTGGGCTGTTTGTTTTTGCTAAGGGACCTGCTTCAACTTTCCCCTTTGGCTTGGTGGATTGTGTTGCAGTTGGCTTTGTTGTTCTCTTTTCTACTGGCATCTTCCATTGCATTGGATAGTATTTTATTATCTAGTTGATATCTTCTCTTGTGACCCAGTATTGCATCTCCATCCATGCCTTCTTTGGATCCCTTGTGACCTAGATCCACATGTGATGCCTGTATTCCTTGAACCCAACTATCCCTTAATTTTCTTGGACCACCTCCACAGGAATGTGCCATACATTAGCTGTGCATTATTTTATCTCCTCTAACAATATCGCAAATACTATGTTATTTTCCTGTTGATTTTTGTTTTCCTTGCCCTGCCAGAGGGACTCATATCTGGTAGCATAGCACTTCCATTTTGTATCCAGAAAGGCTAAAAACTTTGGGTACTGACATCCTTCCAAATCTATGATAATGATGGGCCAAGAATAATGGAACTCGGTTCCATAATCTTTCACATCTCTGCAATCAATCAAAAATTAGTTCAGGAGGTACAACTCCCAACTGAACATTACTCCTTTCACACACTGCATGGCTACAAAAATGACTCATGTTGGAGCCTCTTCTTTCCTAAACTTCCTCAGCATCTTGCAATCCATGAGCTTGTTGGAGAACCTTGTTGCATTGTCATTGATGTTTGTGAGAAAAATTCCCCTGTTTCCCCTGTTCGTGCCAAATTGTGCTTTTACTAGCTCAATGATATCCTTCTCGCATGCCTTATTGTAGAAGTAATCCTCTGATTGTGCACCTATTGTAGGTAATCCTATAATATTGGCGATCAAAGCCAAATCAAGCTGTATTAGTCTATCCATCCAAAGGATGTTTCCATGTACCCAAGATAACAATTTTTTGACAGAAATTCCCATATTTTTATCACACCCAAAGTGTGGTATGTCCAGGAGCTTCATTATCCGGGAGTTGTATAGCCCTGTTATCCACTGTGTGGGATCCATTATTATTTTTCCTAGGAGTACAATTTCCCCTGTATTTTCTAGGTAGGCCTCCTCATCTAAATCTGGGAATTTGGTTGCATCGCGTACATCGTGGTCCGAGTACCTCAGTTTAAGTACTTTTCCAAGCATGTCGTCCACCGTGACCACTGCATCTGGGAGGTAGGGAAGGGTAATCTCTATGATGTCCTGTGCCTTTCATTTATTCCCAACAATAGATGGGCCTACCTTTACTATTTCTTCATCATCCTATTCCCCTTTGGAGTCCGATGGATTGGTGATGTCCTCGACCAACACCTCTTCCTTTTCGCGGCCCTGTTGTTGAACCTTCATTTCATCAAGTTTAGACATTGTTTCAGGATTAGGGTTTGGAATGTCATCTAGGGTCCCATAATTTTTCCATACTTCCCCTTGTTCTGTTTTCGATGTTTCCTCCTCAACCCATGTTGGGATGATTGACTTTGTCTCAGAAGTGGTGACGTCTTCGAGCTCAACGATTTTCTCAAGGTCCCTCATCCTTTCCTTCCTCCTTTATCCCTCTCAAGTAACTAGTACATACTAGCCTGGAGTGCCAAACTTTGGTGGTGTCATATTTTATCTAATTTGAACACTCACTCAGTTCTTTGCACAATTGTAGCTAGGGTACGCACTTGTATCTTGCTTTCTACTAAAAAACCGCTAAGTGTCGAACTGACATGTGCTTTTCACACTTTTAGACCCGATCATAATTGTTTTTCACTTTCTTCGTGCATTTTCACCGAGTGCAATTTGTCCTGTGTGCTATCTTTCTATGTTATTGGGGTAATTGTTGCATGCAACTTTTTTCTTTTTTTTCCCCACTTTCCTATTGTTTAGTCAACTTCTGCCTCTTTTTGTGTTGTTCTTCTTTTTCTATTTTTGTATTCATTTTTCTTCTTTTTCCCCTTTTTATTTGTTTTTATCAGTTTTCTTTCCTAATATCTACTATAGTGCACTACGTGCATGAATTTCTTCCCACGTTGTAACTTTTTAAATGTTAGTCGGTCGATTGTCCCTATACAGTTTTAGTCGACTATCAATGACCATTCCTTTCAGTTTTGTTCCTTCCAAATCCTTTAGATGTATATATCCCCCATATATGAAAATATTTACTTCATATGGCCCTAGCCAATGCATTCTAAACTTACTAGGGTGTTGAAAAAATTTGTTGTCATAGAGAAGAACTAGTTCTCCCTCGAAGATATTCTTTTTAATATGCCTATCATGCCAGGATTTGTCCCTTGCTTTCTGTACTTCCTAGTGAAATCCTTCCAGAATCATATCTTCTTCTATTTCCATTAATTGACTTAACCTCTCTTGTATTGCACCTCTTTCTGTCATGTTGGTAATTACTACTACGCGTAGATTGGGTACCAGAAATTCTAATGGTACCACTGCTTCTTATCCATAAACCAATCTGAATGGTGTTTTTCCTGTCAAGTTCTTGCATGTGGTCATATATTCCCATATTTCTATTGGTACTTTCAAGTCTCCATCATCCCTGTTAACATTGCATATCTTAGTCAATATATTTTCCAAAATCTTATTGAAAAATTCTACTGTCCCATTTTCCTAAGGATGATATGGTGTACTCTTATGGTGATAGACTTCAAACTCCTCAGTCATAGCCCTGATGGTATTATTAATAAAATGAGTGCCTTTTTTGTTGGATTACTAAGAGGGGGGGTGAATCAGTAATAGAGCAATTGAATCATTTTTAACCATATAATGCAAATGTTATATCAATGTAACATTATCATCCAATAATTGTAGAGTAAATAAACAATGAAAAAATGAGAAATCATACACATACACAGTACATCAGTGTTTTTACGTGGAAATCCAAAGCAGGATAAAACCACAAAATATTTTTTCTTATATGTGTTGAATAATTACATTCATTGGAAGAACCAACTTCCTTTGTTTTCCAGCTGTAACTAGAAGGAGGCTCCAACCCCCTAGTTTCTCAGAATACAACCTAAGGGAAGCTCCAACTCCCCAATTCTTTAGCTACAACCAAAAGGAGGCTACAACTTGAAGGAAGCTCCAAATTCTCAATTCTCTGGCTACAACCAGAAGGAGGATCCAACCCCCTATATTCTCCATCTACAACCATAAGGTGGCTACAAGAACCTGTCCTTGCCCCATCTAACCACCCTAAATTATAAGTAGAATGATGGAAACATTGTCACACTATCACTGTGAGATATACTATTGCAAACCTGTACTAGTCAACCTATAATCAACCTGTAACAACCTATACGAATAACTTGTGCCAACATGTAACATACATCAAATTGTACCCAGGGGTGATTTTAAGGATGGAAATTTGTTTTAAAATGTAGAAGCCTTGGTGAATCTTACTAATCCTTCATATGCCAACTATAAATGTTTAGTGATATTACCCAAACCTTTGTGCTACCGGAATTTCTTCTAGGGTCAAAATCAATGAAAACCAACCCAAATAATCAACAATCTCCCCCTTTGGCATTGATGGCAACACTCTGGTGCAATACTGAATTAATATCACTCATGCTTCCCCTGTGACCATCACTCCCCCTGGAACCATGCCTCTATGCTCTTTCTCCAAGAATTTACCTTTGCATCTGATAAATCTCTCCCCCTTTGTCATCAATGTCAAAGATATCTTTCCATCTGGGGCTACTCCCCCTGACTGAACTCTTCCTGAAACTGATCTCCCAAGCATTCAAACACATTAATTTTGGAGTAGAAATTACTCAGAGTCTCTGGCGAAGATACTCGAATGCTCCATTGGAAGCAGTTTTGTAAAGATGTCTGCCACTTGTTCTTTTGTGCCCACATATTCAACTCTGATGTTCTATTCTACAACTTGTTCCTGTAGAAAGTGATACTTGATTGGAATATGATTCATCTTGGAGTGCATCACCGAGTTCTTTGAGATATTGATGACACTTGTATTATCACAATAGATTGGAATGGGCTCATCATACTCAACCTGTATATCTGTTAGAGTTTGTTTCATCCATAGAACATGTGTACAACATCATGATGCTGCAATATACTCTGCTTTAGCTGTAGATAAAGATATTGATGATTGTTTCTTGCTTAGCCAAGATACTAAACACTCACCCAAGTAGAATGTTGCTCCACTAGTGCTTCGTCAGTCATCAATGCAACCTGCCCAATCTGCATCTGTGTAGGCAATAAGTGATAGATCCTTTCCTTTTGGATACCATAATCCAAACTCTTATGTTCCTTTGAAATATCTGAAAATCCTCTTCACTGTTAGGACATGTGATTATTTTGGTGCTGCTTGAAATTGTGCCACCTGTCAAACTATCTGCATTACATCTGGTCTGGATGATGTCACATATAGTAAGCTACCAATCATTGACCTGTATTTCCTCTGGTTTGTAGACTTTGAATCATCATCTTTTCTCAACTTGCAATTGGTTTTCATAGGAGTGGTAACTAGTTTTCAATATTCCATTCAGAACCTCTTTAGCATTTATCTAATATGCTTAACTTGAGAAATAAAAATTCCTTGGTTGCTTTGAAATATCTGAAGACCCGGAAAGAAGGAAAGTTCTCCAAGTAATGACAT
>CBVK0100700284.1:0-11845 GCA_900067695.1 Picea abies
ATTATTTAAATAATTTCTTTCATATGCACTTTGACTTATAGTACACTCATCACTTCACTTTATTATTTACCTTCTAACCATCTTAAACCACTTTCCTTATTTTAGGGCTAATCCACTTCTAACCACTTGTCCACTTAGTAATTTCTCCATTAACTTTATTATTTAAATAATTTATTTTGTATCCACTTTGATTTATATTACACTAATCAATTCACTTTATTATTTAAATAATTTCTTCTTTGCAACCACTTTGACTACTTTGACCTTTTGGGGCTTCTAGATGACTCATGAGGGTTCTCTAACTTCACATGGCCATAATTCTCTAACCGTGAGGAGTTATGTGACGTTCCACATACCACCATAAATGGAATGACATGTAATATCCATATAGAATAGTATTACCTTCAAATATATTAAAACTCATACCATTATACATCAAACAAACTTGGGTCCATTACTCAAAATCTTTGTCCTACCAGAATCCGCTACTAGAATTTCTTCAAGGGTTGACATCAATGAAAACCAACCCAAATAATAAACAAAAACTCATTAACTAAATATTAGCTTTCTTTATGATAATGACATAATACAATAGAAAATAAAATAACTCAAATTACATACTTTTTTTTCATCTTTAAGTCCCATTCATTCCAATGAAAATTGCCTTCTCCATCTCAAGTATCAAAAATCACATGTAAATGACTCACATATGAAAATTTAATGGATTCTCTTAAATTCCATTACTCAAAACAAGAAAATAACTTCACCATTTAAATCCTTGCAAAATTATGAGAATTCTTACTATAAAGTCGAAAAATTACTAAACTATCTCCATTTCACACTCTTTGGCACACAAAACAATGCATTAAATGACTAGTAATGAAAAATTGAGAATTGTTTTTACAAATGACCTCAAATCAAACAAAAAAAACTCATATTCATGATCCTTGAGAAAAATCATGCAAATTTGATATAAACCACTTGAAATTTTGTCAAGGTACCATTTGGCACGATTTACGATGCAACACAAAATTAAGATTGTACTTGCACATACTTTCATACAATATGTACCATATCAAGATCTGTGCCCTGTATATAAATCAATGCACCTAGATATACGTTGATAGGGACATGTGTACATAGAAATTTGTGCCCAATATATAGGCTCGGTCCTTAAACCACCCATCCACCTTTGTTGCAACTTAATTCTAAATCTGGCGGGAATCCTGCTAAATGTGGGGGGATTGGTGTGATGGTTAAAACCATCTGCTAAAAAGGTAGAAGTATACTGAAATGTTCAGATCAGTATCTTAGTGATGAAGCTTCTTCACTCTTCCATCTTGCTGAATCTTTTGGAATTAAGTCTTCAATTTGGGTCTTCGATCTTAAGTACTAGATTAATGCACTTTTGTCTACTTCTCTGGAATATGGCTCTGACTCTGGCCTCTAGAACTATATATATATATATATATATATATATATATATATAGCACTAGTTATATCTCATATATTCCCTGAAAACAAAATTCCTATTCACTGAATACATGTATCTGTATTTCAACATCCACTCCCATGTCCTTCTGTTAAAGATAGTTTATCTCGACCAATATGAAACCAAGTCGAATATTGATCTATGTCTTTCCATTTTGATCTATGAAACCATTTTGACTCTTTGTTTTTATTGATGTATCTATAGAAGTCCCTGAATGAATACTCTATCCATTTTCACTCCTTCCTTTAAGAACAATTATGCTTGTACTATTATCACATGTACCTTCCTTGATTGCTTATGTTCAAGGTATACATCATATGAACATGACATAGTATTTAAAGATTCTTATAGCATGCACCTTTATGTACCTCTTATAAGAGGATTATTTATCCTTCGTCAAATCTAGAATTTTTTTCATTACTCTTATGTTCTTTTCGTTCCTGAAATACATGTTCTAACTTCTTGCATCCTTTTGTTCCTTATCTTTGGGAGTTGGCATCCAAGTGGTCTAATGATGTGATGACACATGGGCATATGAGTTGGCATCCAAGTGGTCTAATGATGTGATGACATGTGGCATTGGATAACTGATGAAAAGTTGTCACATGAAAGCTTCCTATTGGCCTATTTGGTTAATGTGCTATAAAAAATTTCGAGTCAGCATGGTTCAACCCCATGACCTCCATAGCCACCAAAGACTTAACATACCTGCCACAACCAATGCGCCACACATTAGAACTTAACCATACTATGTGTGTTTAAATATATTTAAAGTGGTATTAAAGTTCGTTTTGGGGGAGAAAGGGGATGAGGAATATCCCCAACCCCTGGTCTTCATGCCATACCACATGCCTCATACTATATCCACGGGAGGTTTAACATTATATTCATGCGGGAGCTATAACCTATGTTATATATATAGTATATAATATATATTATATACTATATATACCATGTAACTAATTATATTCTAACGAATATAACAATAAAATTAATGCATGGGAGCAGATGGAACCCAGGACCTCCACCTTTTTAGCATATGATTTTAACTATCACACCAACATCCCCACATTTAGCGAGATTTCGCTAAGTTTAATAAATAAGTTGAAGCTAATTCGGGAGGAGGTTTTGGAGGTCACCCTATATATTGTGCATGAATTCCAATGCAATGGAACACATCCCTATCCATATAATTCAAGGTGTACGGATCCTGATATAGGGAATGGATCTCGAGATGGTACAAACTGTATGGAAGTACGTGGAAGTACAAGTTGAGTTTTGTGTTGCACTATAAAGCGTGTCAAATGGTACCTTGACGAAATTTCAAGTGTTTTATATCAATTTTGCACGATTTTTCACAAGGATCGTGAATATGAGGTATGTTTTGTAATTTTAGGTCATTTATAGAAAGCAATTCTCAATTTTTCATTAATGAGAATTTAATGCATTATTTTATGTGCCAAAGAGCGTGAAATTGAGCTAGTTTGGTAATTTTTCGACTTTATAGTCAAAATTCTTGGAATTTTGCAAGGATTTAAATGGTGAAATTATTTTCTTGTTTTGAGTAATTAAATTTAAGAACATACAGTAAATTGACATATGTGAGTCATTTTACATGTGATTTTGGTATTTGAGATGGAGAAGGCAATTTTCATTGGAATGAATGGAACTTAAACATGAAACATAAGTATGTAATTTGAGTTTTTTTATTTTATGTAGTGTCATATTGTTATCATCAAGCAAGGTGATCTTCAGATTATACGTTTTGGGGTTCAAAGCACATCATCAAAATTCTACAAACCACCCCAATACGATATTGCATGTATATATGTGAAAAAATAACTGATGTCTAATAATTTTCATATTAGGTTGGTACCAATTTGATCCGAAAAATCCTTAGATGATGATAATTTAAAATACACATAAACATCTACTTGATCTTTGAAATAAAATGATTGTTTGACGATTTTTCAAATTACATGTGAAGAAATTATATAACCAAATCCAATTTAATGATAAATGGCTTGCAAATAATTGAACTTGAAATGAACAACAATCATATAATCACATACACAAGTTGGAAAAATCGGAGTTCACCCAATTTGGGCTACCTCTCCAGGTCCACTTCCAATAGAGACTTGTTTTTATTAATGCTCAAATTCTTGCGTTTTAAAATGAACATTTTACATGTTGCTCAAATGCAGAAACATAATGCACTATTAGATTCCTGGTAAAAAATCATGCAAAATTGATATAAAATACTTGAAATTTCGTCAAGGTGACCCCTGACACGTTGTTGGACAGACAATGTTGGGATACAATTTCAGTAAAAATTCAAAGTATAGAAGAAGTGCGCAGCGGTGGTGCAAAGAAGAAGAAGGAAGACTAGGGAGTGTGCAGTTGAGCCGCATCCAAAAGTACAACACACAGTAAGAGGGAAAAATCAAAGACTAAAACAGAGAACAAAGTAGGAGAAGAAAGTGAGTGAAAAATAAGGATGATATATCAGCATGTTAAAGATAGAAGGACACGCAAAAGAAACAAGAACAAGCATTCAGAGTGAAAAAACAACATGTAGACGAAAAAGCAGGTGAAAACAACCCGAACAACCAATTAGTTGGAGTAGTCATGCATTGTAATAGGGTTTTGGGATGGACAAAGTAGGGTTTTAATCCCTATATTGTATGTATAAATATGTAATTGGTTGGGAGAATAGGGGTTCTCCTCCATGTGGTTATTCTTGGGTAGTATGTTGGAGTTTGTTTCAAACTGTCGAGAGCTCCTATTTGTAAGAAGGTGGATAGGATAGGTGGAGAAGGGAGAGAATCAATATCTGAATGTAAGGAATGATCCATAGAGAGAGAGAGGCTTGAAATAAAGAACAAATTGGATAGGAGAGACAAATATAACCATGATATATATTTGTAAGCACAGTGTGCAAGCTTGAAGCAATTAACAAACACATAATAAAGAAGTCAGTCATTGTGGACGTAGCCCATAGTAGGGTGAACCATGTTAAATTTTGTGTTATTTTATTATGTGTGATTTCTCATGGATTATGTTGGATGTTTATTAGAATAGATTTGTTTGATGCATAATCATTGCATAATAATCGTGACTATTATAGTAATGAGTTTATGTAGTAATCTAGAATCTAATGGTAATATGAACCTAAGATCCACTACGTGATATAATAATATTACTTGAAGAATAACACACACAACATAGATAATTACAAATGAATGGAATAATAACCTCCCATTCCCTCACTACTGGAGAAACCTGGTTCTTGCAGTCCCCATAGATACCTTGGGTGAGACTTCATCTGCGCAAGTAGGTGATGCCAAAAGGGTCAGTGTATGAAGGGTTTTGTTGCTCAAAGATAACTTGAACCTAGATCACCCAACTTATTTTTCAAGTAGGAAGTTGTCCATAGAAGATAAGAATTATATTACCACGGAACAAGAAGGATTGTAAATGGTCTATGCGCTACACAATTCTAGACATTATTTATTGGGGTTTCATTTTAAGATTTATATAGACCATTCTACATTAAAATACTTAGTGAACAAGCCATTGTTGGGGGGGAGAATATGCAAATGGATACTATTGTTTCAGGAATAGGATTTTGAGGTTGTAGTGAAACTAGGGAAGCTGAATGTAGGACCAAATCATGTATCTCACATACTATTAGGAGAAGATGCAGTCAATTTAGATGATTGATTCCCAATTGCACATTTATTTGCAATAAATATGGTGGATGATTACTTCTCAGACATCGTGCAGTTTATAAGTACATGTATGGATCCATCAGACATGACAATTGCGGAGAAGAAACAACTGGTAGTGAAAGCAACATATTATCAGTTGATTGCAAGGGATTTATACAAGTTGGGTGCAAAAGGAATATTGAGACGTTGTTTGTTGGAACATGAAAGACCAATGATACTTGAAAAAGAACATGACAGGCTTGCAGGAGGAAATTAATTAGGGAGAGAAACGACACAAAATATTTTGTGTGCAGGGATTTAGTGGCCACACTTCAAAAATATGCCAAGGAATACTTCTAGTCATGCGACGATAGTCAAAGAGTGGGAAAATCATCCAGGAGGGTTGAAATTCCTTCGAATCCATTGGTTACAGTGCAAGCATTTGATAAATGGGCCATAGACTTTGTGGGGGCAATCAATCCACAAGAAAGAAAATAAGGGTCAAGGTACATAATCCCTGCGACGGAGTACTTGACAATATGGGCAAAAACACCACAAGTTACAGACTGCACCGTGGAGACTGCTGCAAGGATTTTGTTTGAGAATGTAGTCACAAGGTTTGGATTGCCACACATATTATTCAGTCATCAAGGCAGACACTTTCTGAATAAGACAATTGCAGCATTGATTGAGGAGTTTCAAATTCATCATCATAAGAGTACCCTGTATCATCCTCAAGCCAATGGAACAGTGGAAGATTTCAATAAAATATTGGAGAATGCTTTGACAACAATTTGTAACGTAGGGAGAGACGATTGGGACTTAAGAGTTCCTGCAGTGATATGGGCTTACAAGACTACAAGTAAAAAGTTAACAGGGAAAACTCCTTTCAGTTTGGTCTATGGGGAATAAGTAGTGATGCCAATGGTGTTTATTTTACCGCCTATGCATTGCAACAATCATTGATCTACCAGACTCTGGCACAATAGAGGAGAGATTGGCACAATTAGTACAACTTGAGGAAGATCAGTTTGTCACAGGTTTCCATCAACAAGTTCAAAAAGAAAGAGATAATTATTGTCATTATAGACACATTAAACAGAAGAATTTTCAAGTGGGAGAATTATTATTACTTTATGACAACAAGTTTATGCAGCATCCGGGGAAGTTCAGAATGCACTAGTTAGGACCCTACATGATTCAACATGTAATGGAGACAAGTGTTGCACAGTTGGAAACCCTGAATGGATAATTTCTTGGAGGAATGGTGAATGGAAGATACGATTGACAGTCTGCACAGTAATATAAGTTGTGCTAGACCACATGTATCATAACAGTTGTACGATAGTAGGAAGGAAACAAAAACACATAAAAACAAATAAAAAGTAGAAAAAGGAGGAAAATCAAATAAAAAGTAGATATAGAAAAAAGAAAAAGAGTATAGATTACAAGGCATAGGAGATTGCGCAGAAGGAAATATTATTGCACATCAGGATAGAACTGCACCAATTTAGAAAACAATACACAGAAGAAAAAGACTACAAAGAAAACAAAGATGCAAAAGTAAGAACAATTGCAACGTTTAGCACTGACAAGACTATTGGAAGCATTAAACAAAGAAAATGATGACTACGAAGCGGGAATGACAGGTCATAAAGACATCTTATAATCTTAAATGGTAAAATCCTTCGTAAATTACAATAGATTGGTAATACGAGGGAGAAATAAAACAACAGATTTGGTAATAAATCTACATTTATCGACCCCATTGGTAGATTCAACAAGTTAGTTAAGGTGGGATGGAACATGTACAGTTGGAAAGAAGGAACAAAAATAGTGGAGGGTCGCTAAGCGTAAATCATTGTTGCATGCAAGCGAGAGTGAACTAGAATGAACCAGAGAGAATCTGAGTGCATCAGAGCCGAGCTACAACTACCATAGCACAACCACAGAACCAATTAAGGAATCTGTCACACAAGATGAATGGCCCCACCAAAATTTGCAATGCCATCAGCATCAGCGTGAAAAGAGTCAAAACTCCCAGCAATTACACTAGAGGTGGAAGAAGTAACCAGAGCTGTCACGAAGGAAATCATGGAGGAAGAAACAAAGAAACATGCAAAGCGACAACATAGAGTGTAGGATTAGTTGGAAGCACTCCAACAACTCTTAGAGGAAGATAACATAATAAGAGAGCACATGATCGAGGGAGGACCTTCCATAATTCTACGAAAGGAATCAGAGAGTGTGCATATGGTCTTAACCCAATTATCAAAGAGAGCACATGACTGAGGGAGGACCTTCCATAATTCTACGAAAGGAATCAGAGAGTGTGCATATGGTCTTGACCCAATTATCAGTTGGGAACAGAACACTCCAGATTGAGATGGACACACTTGAATTTCCAACGGGTGAATTACAAGAACACATGAACGCGCTAGGACACCTAAACATAGTGGTATAAAGGATAACGATACAAATATTACAAGACTTTCAAATGGGCTTGTTGCAACAGATTAATAGCATAGGCGATGAAGCACACCAGGAGATGATGAAAATGATGGACAAAAGAGCCCAATTACAAAAACAATATGACATTGCGCTCTAGCGGAAGAAGGAAGTTGAAGGTTGAGTAGAAGAAGTAATAAAAGAAAAGAACTAGGTTGAGGAAAGGGTAAGGAAATCCCTCAAGGAAAAGGAAGAAGCCGAAATTATGGTGTAGAAAACACAAGTGGACATCCATAAATTATACGAGGCCATTCCATAAGTCCACATAGTAGTAGAATATACTATGGAGGAAAAAGTATCGAAGATCGACAAAGGCATCAAAGGATTTTGATCGCAGATAGAGGATATTCAACTGTGTAGTGTGCCAGGCACACCACCAAAAGTCAAAGAAGGAAGAGAGAGAATGGTGATGATAACAACCCCTAACATTAAGAAGATAGAAGAAGAGTGCGCCAAAATCTATGAGGAGAGTGCAGAGATATGGAGAGACTTAGTAGAAGATCCAAAGATGAAGGCTATAGAGGCCAAGTTAAGAGAAGCACAAGAAAAGGCCTAACAAATCCCAAAGAGGATCACTACACTTCCACCAGTTGATTGTATGACAGCAATTTTGGAACAGAGGCAATCATACGTGGAAGTGGATCAGATGAGGGATCAACAAAAGATCCTTCAACAATGTTCAGGATCGCTACAGGAAATAGTGGTGAGGGTGATCAGTGAACTAGCCATTGCATAGGGAAAGGTAAAGCAAGCAGCCTAAGAAGAATAAGAGAAAATTACAACCTTGAATACACATGGGGCTGAAGAGATTGCAAAAATAGAGGTAACGAACCTCCCAAAAGTTCATTGAGACATGGAGGAACATGCAACATGCATGAGTGGTTGGGGACGAGCCACATGTGAGTGTTGGGGGCTTGTTGAATAGGCAATGTTGTGATACAATTTTGGTAAAAATCCTAAGTATAGAATAATTTTGTAGTGGAGGTGCGCAAAAAAATAAAGAATACTAGAGAGTGCGTAGTTGATCCACATCTACAAGTACAAAATGCAGTAAGAGGACTAAAATAGAGAATAAAGCAAAGAGAAGAATAAAGTAGAGAGATGAATAAAGTAGAGAAAAAAGGAGGAGAAGAAAGCGGGAGAAAAGGAAGGATGACAACTTGACATGCTAAAGATAGAAGAACATGAAAAAGAAGGAAGAACAAGCAGTCAGGGTGAAAAAGCAGCATGCAGACGGAAAAGCATGTGAAAACGGCCCGAACAACCAGTTAGTTGGAGTAGTCATGCATTGTAATAGGGCTTTGGGATGGAAAAAGTAGGTTTTTAAGCCCTAGAATGTATGTATAAATATGTAATGGGTTGGGAGAATAGGGGTTCTCCTCCATGTGGTTATTCTCATGAATTATTGTGGAGTCTATTCCAAACTACCGAGAGTTCATGTCTATAATAAGGTGGATAGGATAGGCTGACAAGGTAGAGAATCGATGTCTAAATGTAAGGAATGATGTAGAGATAGAGAGAGAGGCTTGCACTGTAGAATGACTAGGATGGGAGAGAGGAGGATAACCATGATATATATTTGTAAGCGCAATGCGTAAGCCTGTAGTAATTAACAAATACATAATATAGAAGCCAGTCATTGTGGACGTAGCCCAGAGTTGGGTGAACCATGTTAAATATTGTGTTAGTTGTCTTATGTGTGATTTATCATGGATTATGTTGGATGTTTATTAGATTATATTTGTTTGATGCATAATCATTGCATAATAATCATGACTGTTACAATAATGTGTTTATGCAATAATCTGGAATATAATGGTAATATGAAATTGAGATCCACTACGTGATAGAATAAGAGAACTTGCATAATAACACAAACAACACATATAATTACAAATGAATGGAATAATAACCTCTCATTCCCTCACTACTGCAAAAACCTGGTTCTTGTAGTCCCCATAGATACCTTGGGTGAGACTTCATCTGCACAAGCAGTTGATGCCGAAAGGGCTGGTGTCTGAAGGGTTTTGCTGGTCAAAGATAACTCGAACCTAGGGTCTTACAAACCGCACGCAGTACCAACACATGCTTTATGGTGTAGCCTTGTACCCTTCACACTCTTGGCATGCATTACAAGATCAAATTTTGCATAGAAATGTGTATACAACATTGGGTTGAATGGCCATTAAATAAGGCATCCCTTCTAACCAAGTCTCGAAATTCATGGAAATCTTTAATTACAAAGTTGTTGGATTTTTTAACAAAACCTAAACTATAAGGGAATTGGTTAAAACTTAATTCTATATATAGTAAGTCGGGGTTCGAGCCCCACCGACCATACTATATAAAGTTTTGTTTTTTATAACCATCGGATATGTGGCATAGTTCAAACCATAGTATATAAAAACCCGTGGTATAAAGTTTAACCGCCCACAAATCTATGTTATATGGTTATATATTGTTATAACCAAATAACATATGGTTATATAACATTCCCGTGGATATATATCATAATCCCTTCCACACGGATTTCAATGGATTATGATATATATCCACACAGAATGTTATATAACCATATGTTATATGGTTATAACAACATATAACCATATAGCATAGATTTGCGGACGGTTAAACTTTATACCACAGGTTTTTATATACTATGGTTTGAACTATGCCACATATCATATGGTTATAACAAACACAACTTTATATAGTATGTTTGGTGGGGATCGAACCCTCAACCTACTACATATAGCATTAAGTTTTAACCAATTCCCTTATAGTTCAGGTTTGGTTAAAAAATCCAACAACTTTGTAATTAAAGCTTGCCATGAATTTCAGTACTTGGATAGAAAGGGCGCCATATTTAATGGACATTCAACCCAATGTTGTACACACATTTCTATGCATAATTTGTTCTTGTAATTTGTGCCAAGAGTACGAAGGGTACGATGCTACATCATAAAGCTTGTCGAGGGTAACCTTGATGAAATTTCAAGTATTTTATATAAACTTTGCACAACTTTTAGCTAATAATCCAACGATGCACTATGTTTCTACATTTGAGCAACATGTAAAAATGTCATTGTAAAACAAAGAATTTAAACATTAATAAAAATAAGTCTCTATTGGAAGTAGACCTGGAGAGGTAGCCCAAATTGGGTGAACTACGATTTTTCCAACTTTTGTATGTGATTATATGATTGTTGTTCATTTCAAGTTCAATTATTTGCAAGTCATTTATCATTAATGTGGATTTGGTTAGATAAGTTTTTCACGGGTAATTTGTAAAACTGTCAAACAATCATTTTATTTTGAGGTTCAAGTAGATGTTTATGTGTATTTTAAATGATAAACATCTAAGGATTTTTATGATAATAAAATGATATAACATAAAATAAAATAAATCAAATTACATAATTTTGTTTCATCTTTAAGTTCCATTCATTCCAATGAAAACTGCCTTCTCCATCTCAAGTATCAAAAATCACATGTAAATGACTCACATATGCCAATTTAATGGATTCTCTTAAATTACATTACTAAAAACAAAAAAATGACTTCATCATTGAAATCCTTGCTAAATTATGAGAACTTTGACTATAAAGTCAAAAAATTACCAAAGTATCTCAATTTCACTCTCTTTGGCACGCAAAACAATGCATTAAATGCCCATTAATGACAAATTGATATTTTTTTACAAATGGCCTCAAATCATAAAGTAGAACTCAATTTCATGATCCTTGCGAAAAATTGTATAAAATTGATATAGAACACTTGAAATTTCATCCAAGTACCATTTGGCATGCATTACGGTGCAACACAAAATAAAGCTTGTGCTTGCACGTACTTCTATACAATCGGTACCATATATGGATCTGTGATCTATATTGAAATGCATGCACTCAAGATCTGTGCATAGGGATGTGTGTACATAGAAATCCATGCCCAATATACAGGTTCGGTCCTTAAACCACCCATCCACCTTTGCTGCAACTTAATTCTAAATTTGGCGGGAATCCTGCTAAATGTGGGGGCATTGGTGTGATGGTTAAAACCATCCACTAAAAATGTGGAGGTTGTGGGTTCCATCCACTTCCATGCATTAATTTTATGGTTATATATGTTGGCATAT
>CBVK0100700314.1:0-19924 GCA_900067695.1 Picea abies
TTATGTTTTTATACAAGTGTCATAGTCAAATAGTTAGTTGAGTCTAATCAAATCTCTTCCCAACAGTCATAATAGTTAATTACAAATATCAAATTCGAAATTCAGAATTGCCATAAATGGTAAAAATTTTCCAAATTCAAATTTATTAAAAACGGAATAAATTTCAAGAAAATTTAAATTTCAAAAATATTTTATTTTTGGGGATGTCACACAACTAGAGGGCATAGTGGACCCTCAGGGGGTGCCATTTCCTTGGCCTCATCTCTGTCCAAATGACTGATCAATGCCTCATACATCCACTAAAAAGACCTCATCAGCCGAACCACATCACCCACCGCTATCTGCTCCTGCTCGAAAACTTGTTCGTCTCCCTGGGGGTTAGACCCCTCGGGCATGGATTCTACTAGAGGCATTGTGCTCCTCCCCTAGCATCTCGTTGTCTACCTCTGTGGCATCCTCTAACCATTATTACCTGCACGAATACAAGTCAACTTAATTAGCAACATTATAATCAAATATCATATCAACGAAATCCGAAGTGTTCCCAAGTTGCGGGTTGAGCCTGCTCTTATACCATGTGTAGTTGACCCCAAACATTATGATTAACAGTGAAGTAGAAATTGCAAATTTTTTTTTTTAGGAGGAAGGTAACTACGACAATAGTTGAACCACAAACTAACGAACACCATGCAAGCAGATCAGGAAACAGATAGCAATGACTTAACATCAGCACATTGAGTGACTAGGTGAAACAAGCAGAAATCCAGGAAAGACATAAATGACTACCCGCTCGACACAACACGATGATGGCTACAGGCTAAGGGACAACATCTACATTCCTGACACAATGGTCTCGACGACCAATAACTAAAACCTCAATGGAGTGAAAACCAAACGCATGAAGGTGTTTTAACCCAAGCGCTAACAACAACTTACAAGGATCAACAATACCCACAATAGGAAGCACAGACCCCGGCCAAGTTATCATTCGCCTCTATCCAATAGGGCACGCCATGATCCCCTCATAACGGATCATGTCGTCCCCAGGTGATAGGTGTGAAAATAACCCTCGAGCAATAATAGAACTGGACCCTCAACACAAGATGGAATCGACGCGCTAGGAGATCAAGTTAACTATCTAAACACCTGATGACTAACCCTAGCCCGAAATCGAAAAGTCAACCAGACAACTATGACCTTCAAACCACACAATAATTTCCTTGTGTTACAATCAATCTGTACATGATAAATAAAATTATTTAGGTACATATCTTTAAAATAAAATTAACAAATAAGGACAGTGGCAATATTGTTGATACAGGTTAATAAAAGATAAAGGTTAATACAGCTATATTACAATAATTCAAAATATACAGATAACGGTTAACATACCGATATACCAATAAGAGATATCGAACAACGATATATAAAGGTTAACCACTAAATTTAGCAATTAGAATAATGGTTAATATATAACAAACAAAATTAGCAAAAGGATAATGGTTAATATATAAAGGATATCATCGTTAACCATAAGAAAATTTATCGCTGTGAAATTCAAAGGAAGAAAATAAACGCTGCCACATACACACGTGGTCATATATACCATTAATAAACAATTAGTCAGATAATAATTACTATAATTTAAGTGATGTCTACAAATATAAGGATACTCTTATTGTGAATAAAATCGCTCACAATGGTTGTTCATTAAAAGTGTGTTTCATACAATCAAGACTTTTGTCAATGCAGTCCATAATTAGCAAACTGTCCACATATTAAAAATTCCAGGACGCAGATATCAATGAGTAAATCGCTCTTTCAACATTAGAATTACTCGGGTACAATATAATTACCATGCTATTATGAAAATCACTACACATATCCCTGTGTACATTTCATGGCTATTACTAACACGGCTGCAAAAAAAAATCGCTTACCCAAAGGCATTCAAGCTATATAAAATGTTATTTTAAATGTCAGGGGTTAGAACGTTGTAATAAAAGGTCTATGTAAGAATACACTAACCCTGTACACAGAGTGAAATAAAGAACTACACTATCATGAAAATCAACTTTGTAATCGCCTAGCCAAATAATGTGGTCGTGGCTATCTTGTAACTCATTAAATCTCCAAGTAATCAAAGTGATATATGGTTGTAAGGTAACGATCACGTATTATAATTAATTGCAATTACAGTCATGCGAATGTGGCTATAAGGTAAATGTCTTGTAAGGCAACTGTAAAGTAGAGTTCAATGTCTAAATACCAGGAAATACATCGTCCCCCATTTACACAGTCAAAACAGAATTCATTGTCTAAATAATTGCAATACCCTATCCCCCATTTACACAGTCAAAAACAGATTCATTGTCTAATCAAACCATTGCACAGTCACTAGTTCACACAGTCATCAATGGAATCATTGTCTAAACTTGTACTCAAATGCAAACCAAAAATTAGCTCATAATGCAAACCAAAAATCATCTCATAACGCGATCATAAATGTAATAAAATCGCGTTCTAGGAATGGTAAGATTGTCGTCCTAAGCATTCACACTACAGGAAAGAACAGTACCTAGATTCGCTGTCAAGAATCATAGACATTGCATGGGTAAATTTGCAGTTAAATAGAAGGTTAGACTAGCAGCCAATAGATGGGTAGGACGCCCAAAATCAAGTCGTTGTGTTTCGTATAAGACTTCCTTACAAGAATCATTGAGATGCATCAAGACCAATCCATTGAGATAACAAACTTTCACCATGATACCAATAAACAGCTGGACTACAATGATAGGAAATGCAATATATATAAATAAAAATGCAGACCCATCCCTCCAGGTGGAAACGCAGATGGGTATCAAGCCTCAGTCAGGTATCAACACATTTAGATAATATTCATTACCGATAATAGCATGCATTGACTGTCGTTTAAATGAAAAAAAAATGTAGGGTAACAATTGAGATCGCTGGCAAGGTTCTACTATAAAGGACATGGTAATTTGATCGATAAATGTAAGCGCAGGTATATTTATAATCTAGAATTCAAAGAAAAGAATTAAATCATAGACCAATGTAGCCATAGGCAGAGAAAACTTCACCATCCCAGGGTAAATAATCGCAGGAGGAAATCGCAGTACCAATCACCATAGATAATCGTTTGTCAAATTTCATAAATCACTGGATCTTAACATGGGAATGGCGTTGAGTTTCATAAAAACAAATCACAGTAAAGAAAGGGAAAAATCGCACTCAAGAAAGTGATAAATCTCAAACTGAAGAATGTAATAACTAAACGGTAAATTTCATCGTGTAAATTTGCCCACAAAACACACTAATTTGCAGAGAAAAATAAATCACAAGCCAAAAAAGTATAAGTGTAGAGTGAAGGAAAGTTTTGAATCGCAAAGGATAATAGCCATCAGATCTAATAAAACGTAGAGGAAAAATTTTAAAGTTTATTGCATCGAAAAATCAGGGTAAATGGCCCTCAGAATTAATAAATCGCAGAGTAAACTAAGGATTAAAGGTGCAGAGATATTCACCATTGGACTATAAACAATTGCAGAGAAAAACATTTCATGGTTGAATACTTGTAGTGGGAAAAGATGAACAATACGGAGAGGTATTCAATCCCAAGTAAGCGCAAGACATTCAATCAACCAAGAACAATCAATAGGGGTAGGGCAACATCCTTCGCTCATCATCCACGCACAGAAAAGAAAGGCATAAGGATCTATAGGTCTATTAACATCGAAGTGACGATCATCGATCTGTTTCTTGGTCGACTACTCAGGCGTGGACTAATGAACTAGGGATGAGGATGAAGTAAAAAGCACAAATGCTCACAACAAATTAGTAAAACCCATAGGACAGTCACAACATTTAGGGATCGAATGCCAAGGGAATCAAGTCAAGAAGTGAGCTTAAGGGTATGGGGAATTTAAGTTCTTGATTAAACTGCTAAGTCAAACACCTTCTTTATAGAGTTAAAAAGTAAAGAAATGAAAGCGTAAGGTCAATAGTAATATACCATGCAGAATAAAAGCATGTGTACCATAGCCCAAGTCACCCGCTCCAAGTCATTGTCTCGCACGCTCCATGCAGCTCCTTCTTGTTGACCGCTATGAATTCACCGGTACCTCCCAGTAAATTCTAGGGTTACACTTCTTCACCCTTAGCCCCCCGAGTTGCAAAGGGGCCACACACACTAAACTAGAGAACAACTAGCTCCCATCTCGCCTCGCAAGGCCGAGCTACCACTCCTGACCGAGCTGGGTATCCCAACTCCCACAAGGTAAGTCAATCAAGTCAAAAATTCTACAGTGTAACGTTACGCATAACATAAGAGATCCATCATCCTCCTCTTCCCTCCTTTATATAGATTTTCTAAGTCATTTTCTTTCCCAAATTCCCATTTAATTTATTGTTCAAAAATTTAATTCAGAAAAATCCTCCCTGTACATGTGTCACCCATCCCTTTCTTTGCACCAGAAATTAATTTCGTTAATTATTTAATCACTCCTATTTCCCTCACCCACACTATTACATATGACCAAATTTCCCACAGTTTTTCGTTGGCATTGCCACACTTATCCGTCGCAATTTCCATGAAAGCAAAGACTATTTTGCGTTGCTATTTTTTCGTCGCTATATCCATGAACCAGGTCTTTGTGGAAAGATCAAATAAATATTCCCTCCACGTGTCATCACCATCAATATAGGTTTACCTTATAAATTGTCGCAATACAGACCAAACTTCATCGCAACAAGGACAAAAAAAGTGCCAATGTAAAACAAACAGTGGAAAGTTGCGACGCAAAAGCGTGGCAAAAGCAACGAAAATTGATGGCAGAGACAAAACTTATGATGCAGATGCTATATGTGCGATGCAAAACCGTTGCAAAGTGTGACGAACTATGGAAATTTGTGACACAAAAGCGTGGCAATAGCGACGAAAGTTGATGGCAGAGACAAAACTTACGACGCAGATGTTATATGTGCGACGCAAAACCATTGCAAAGTGCGATGAACTGTGGAAAGTTGTGACACAAAAGCATGGAAATAGCGACGAAAATTGATGGTAGAGACAAAACTTACGATGCAAATGCTATATGTGCGACGCAAAACCATTGCAAAGTGCAACGAACTTTCATCTCTATTGCCACGCTTGTTCCAAAAAAAAATTGCCTTGCGACGAACTATCGTCGATATTGCGACACTTCCTTTAAGTTTTAAAAAAAAAAACCTACATGAGATATGAATATGGTATACCATATTACATTGTAATATGGTGTACCATATTTCAATGTAATATGGTATTACCATATTACAATGTTGTAATATGGTAATACCATATTACATTGTAATATGGTATACCATATTACAAAGTTGTTTTTAAAACTTTATCTTCACATCATTTGTTATAAGGCCATCTAGGTTTATTCACTTATTAGTTAACAATGCAACACACCCCTTAGGACGCACTAGGTCCTCCAAGGGTGCCACTCACCGCATTTTGTTTCCCTTGTGTGACGTGCCCTTCAGGACGCACTACGTGCTCCAAGGGTCCCACTCACCTCTTGACCTACTTGGTAGACATCAAAAACCCCTGGAGTCAATACTCCATCAAGTGATCTTGTGGGAGACTAAGGGCCTCTAAGGAATAAGTCTCCTTCCTTATTGAATGCCCCTTATAATCATCGTGAGCGACTGTTGTAGTCTGCCCTCACAGCATCGTGGGTCTTCTCAAACTAGGTAATCGTTAACCTACAGCTTGAGCCACGGAGGGAGTGCTAGTAGGTTGTGGTAAATTTGTTGTCCACACCTCTCCCTCAACGTCTCTGGTAGTTGTGCATGACCCCTCTACTCCACATGTGAGTCTGGTCGACAAGCTATCGTCATCCTGCATCATCAACGAATCATGTCAGAAATAAAATCCATAATCATAATATATAATCAAATACACATATGTCATATATATAACAATCAAACCCCAATATTCCACTCCCTAACTTGATCCAGAGTCCAAGTGTTTCATTGATGTCGCAACATCCTCGAGGTCCAAATCCTGCACACTCAGGAGAACCGAGTCAATAGAAGTTGTCTAAGTCAATACAACAAAATAACATATAATCACATCCATAATGCCTCATAATCATAATCAATGAACAATAGTATAATAATCCGTATCACTTGCAAGCAAGTGTCCTCAAAGAATAAGTTCGCTCAGTGCGCGCAAGAGCGGGATGTTAGAATTAACAACCATTTTATTTCTTGAGAGGCCCCATGAAACATAACAAGGTAAAACTTTATGATTGGATACAACCTTATTTGAAACCCATATCTAAAAATTATTCTACATAATACCTTGGTTCTAAGATACTATACCTTTCACGAACATCAAAACTTTAGTCCAAACTTAACTTAATAAATAAGAAGTTAACCATGGCACCAGAGTTGCATCTTTCAAAACAATTGTGAAATAATTGTAGGAGAAGAGTGCATTGTGTTTATAGAAGGGAAGACCATTGTAATCCAAGAAGAATAATTCATGTGAGAAGAATAGATTTATATGCCAATGATGACATTGCAAAAGTTGAGGGTAATTTCTAAAAGGTGAGACACCATGAAAACTAGTCAACAAAGAAGATTTATAGTGGAAATCAACAACTAGAGTAATGAAGAAGGGGAAAATGAATACATGAAATAAGAGGAGTTGACTAATTGGATTAGATAAATAGAGAAGTACTTTGAGTTTGACCATTTCGAATACCATAAAGCAATGAAAAATGTCTATACAAAATTGAAAGGATGTGCATCCTTTAATGAGACAATTTCCATATAAGGTTCACTTAATAAAAAATGTTTAAAAAAAGTGTATTCATATAATTTCCATATAAGGTTCGCTTAATAAAAAAATGTTTAAAAAAAGTGTATTCATATACTTATAAAAATTAAGTTATTTTAAAAATTTCTTACACTATTATTTTTATGGTACTTCAAGGATAAAATAATTTATAATTATTCATAAAATGAAACTAAATTTAAAATTAATAATTAAAATTTTTAGAGATCTCTAGCTATGCCATTATTATTTTAAAAATATATTTAACAAATTAAATCATATGTAATTTTTGGTAAAAATTCAAATAATAATCCTTGATAAGTTGCAGTTATAGGGAAAGAAAACATCAGAAAATAGGATATAATGGTAGCCAAATTAAAGGAAGAATTCTTTCTTGTAAATTATTCATGAATTTGCTTAGAGGTTGACAAAATTTAAGTAATTGGATACCTAAACAAGGGGAGTTGTTGAGCAACAAGTCCCTGCCAAAAAGATAGGTAGGAAGCTAGGTTTGTTTCCAGTTTTGTCAACAGAGGAAGTGTATTAAAGGAGTATGTTTGAAAGCTGAAGGTTGGCTAAGAGTGATGGGTAACTGACTGGTGAAATTTTGAATTCAACCTAAATTATTCCAAAAATATGAAATAGTTTAATTGCAAAATATGAAATGTATTAGCATTGTTAACTTAGAAAACAGAGAAAAAACATTTTAAATTCAGCCTAAATTGCAAAATAAAATGTAGCTTTTAACATTGTTAACTAAAATGTTAACTGAAATGTAGCTTTTAACATTGTTAACTTAGAAAATAGAGAAAATACATTTTGATTTTAACATTGTTAACTGAAATGTAGCTTTTAACATTGTTAACTTAGAAAACAGAGAAAATACATTTTGACTTCAGCCTATGCCTTTGCACTTACAGAAATGGCAATGCTGAGTCCACTCTGCCTTCTTTTTCTTGGGAAGAGGAATGTGAAGAAAATGAGGTGAAAGAGAACAGAAAGATGCATATTGACTTCAAAGATGTCAAATTTTGATGCACACATCAAGCTATACATTCTATCATTTGCTTCACGACGATATCCATTGTTTTCTTAGGCATTACTCTGTTAGTGCAATTTATTATTTTCTGCGTTGGGGGAGGGTTGTAGCTTAGGATGTTCTCATTTCAAAATAGGAAAAATACAATCAGTGTGTTTGTGAAATAAAGTTCTTTATCTTTGGACTTTTTATGATTGCAGTAACATCAATTATACCATATAATGTATAGTGAAATAAGATATGTCTTTATCTTTCCTTTTAAAGAATTCGAATTACATGCATTCTGCAATGATAATAATCTTGTTGCTATGTACTGGAACTGTCATCTATGATCATTTTTTTTTATACATGCATCTTGGTATTTCTACATGTGTCATAGTTTCATGCTACACGGGTGGTGTGGCCACTGGCCATGGTTCCTAGTGCAAGTTTTCCCATGGAGCACAGGATCTCAGATACCATGAACGGGTGTAACTATGGTTTTCGTTCTGCTTGCACATTTTCCCATGGACAAGGGAAGCTGAGGCAGATACTCATACACTAATAATGGCAGAATCCTTTATTTTTTCCAAAAACTTTGTAGTAATGGAAATTCTTTGTAATAAAGGGTTACATAGAAAGTCTGAGACTAAACAAAATTTAAAAGGTAGATGGAAACACAGAGGAGTAATCGAGTGGAACTATGCAACTTATGGAGTTTCCTCTGCATAAATTACATTAAAATCGTAGATAATAGTAATATATTATAATCAAAGTTGAAGTCAGGATTTTAAGCGATTTATCCCTCCATGTAGCATGCATGCACAAACTCACATATGTGAATCAGAAATCATGTTCCACAGAGTGTCTCACCCAGAATTGTCATGAAACTCACATATGTGAATCAGAAATCATGTTCCACCGAATGTCTCACCCAGAATTGCCATAATCATGTTCCACGCGTATCTCTCATACAGTTCTTTTTGTTGAGCATGATTTTTGATAGAGACTTGATTGGAATACTCGAGAAGACCGCAGAAGCTCATCCTGAATGGAAAGAGAATTTGGAAGATCTGTTGGTTTTAGCTTGGTAGTGTGATATGATGTCGCGGGAGTTTTGGTTGCAATGTGAGGGAATCTTGAAATCCATCCATCCCTTAAATATTGTTGCTCGGCCTTCTGAAACAGATACTACAAAAAACAACGATTCATTTACAATAGTGAGCATGGAAACTAGACCGCAATGGGGAGACATGGACATGAGGAAATAGAGAGACTCGCTCTACTCTCTTATGCAAGGACCTCGCCCTCGAGTGTGATCTGCTCCACATGGACCTAGAGTATAGTCGCAAAAACTAGGTCCTTCTCCATGTAATTTGTTGGTCTTTCCATGGGGTCAACCGAGTACTAGGTCCTTCTCCATGTAATTTGCTCATAAAAGAGGAATGGCAGAAGGGAAGAAAAGTGGTCTGATGGTGGCAACACTTACTCTCTCAACACTTACTCTCTGTTCAAGGCCGCCAAAGGGATCAATGGAGAAAATGCCTTGGGGAATTCCTGGAATCCACTCCAATCCATGTGGGTACCTTGATTCTCCTCGTCATCAGTCTAATGTCAAATATTGTGGATCTTCTCAAGACACTACACAACAAATCTCGTGATCTCAATCACAGTGAGTATCTGAGTTCGAAAGGAGCTAATCTATTGAGATTCTCTACTTGGTTGGTATTGTGATATTGAGCCTGGTTGCTCAATGTGGGCGGGCTTCTCGCGGCTTTTGGAGCCTCTTTCTTCTGCCATCTAGGCTATGTCCTTGATCTTTTGGTGCTCACCACAAATAAGAAGAATATGAAAATCTAGGGAACTATTTGCATGGTAGTGTAGGTGGTAGTGGAGGGGAAAGACTGATCGTGTGTCATGAACAACTTATTTTTAGTGTAATCAAAGCTTCTTTTGCTATAAACATTGGAGGAATCCTAACATTTAATTTTAGGAATTAATGCTAGACACAGATTAATCCGTATAGCCCAAAACTTTTGAAACCTCTTTCAACAATGTGAAGTTTATCCTAAGTAAATAAAAACATAGACCAAATAAGACGTCAAATTAAAAACATAGGATAAAAAATGAAATTTGAACTAGAAATTTGTATGTATCCATAAATACTTTGGTTAAAATTCGTACAGCCCAAAACTTTTGAAACCTCTTTCAACAATGTGAAGCCTATCCTAAGTAAATAAAAACATAGACCAAATAAGAAGTCGAATTAAAAACATATGATAAAAAATTAAATTTGAACTAGAAATTTGTATGGATACATAAATACTTTGGTTAAAATTCTTTATTTGTATTAGTTTGCGTGTAAAGACTGAAAAACCGATTACTATTAGTCCCTCAGCCCTAAGGACAGGGACTAATAATAGGAATATCAAATTTACACTCATTACATGAGATGTCTTGTTTTTATGCCCAATTTTCGTAGCAATAAAATTATTGCAACATCAAATACAACGAAATATAGGATTGTTTAAATAGGAATTTGTAAGGAGTAGAACAAGCCAAAGCCACGACTGATTTAATTGAGTACAGAATAATATAATACTTTTATTTAGATATTCGTTGACCTGTGGGATTTAAGATGGAAGTCACACAGAAATTTCTCTGAGATAAAATGGATTGCCTTCCTTACTTGCAGGTTAAGGAATTACACATTTTTGTTTATTTTAATTAAGTTTGGCCAAATATTTGTTGGAGGAATTTGATTGACTATATTATGTGTTAATCTCATCTTCAATAAACATAATCTGACAACAACCTTTTGGAAGCCACTGTTTTTAAAGAAAACAAAGTAGCCATTTGTCAATTTAGGAGGCGACTGTACTGACTTTTGTGGTGTTAATTAAATTTGCAAGAATATCAATGACGCAATCAAGGATAAACATAAATGCAATATCGTTTCCGTCCCTCCAGCTGCAAGCCAATTTGCACACTGGGCAATACATTATATTATATTTTTATCGATAAATTAATATTCATGTATGAATAGAGAAATCAATATGCGTACAAAAATCAATATCAAAAGCAACGAAAATCTGATTTTCCTTTAATGAGTCAAAGGATATGGTGTAAAATTAGATATTGATCATTAACAAATATGGTCTTCCCCTGGACCTGCCAATTTTCTGATTTTCCTTTCTTCTTCTTTGACGAATTCGTCCAACTTCTCAGTAAACTAAAATGGGAAAACGATGGGATGACGTGCAGCTTCGTTCTCGTCATTTCAAATTAGATTTTAAATTTGTAATCTGATAATATAGATAACTACGGGGAAAGATCGGGCTCAGTCGGAACGATCCTTGTCAATTTTTTCAACTGCCTAATCTAACAATGTTTATTAAGACTTTGATCATTCATATATGCAGCATTCAAGGAGTATCCAGAGCCAGCGACAAAGAAGTGGAATTAGACGTCATCCTGCTGAATGGTGAAGGCGGAGGAGCTGATTTAACAAGGTTTTTTATATGCTTTCATAGTTTTCGCCTTAGGATTAGGGTTAGGTTTGTCACTATTTTGGCAGTTGTGTTTTCACTGCTTTGGCTTTAGGGTTAGAGTTGTCATTGTTTTGAGAGCCCGTTTTAGTGAAATGGTATAGCCATTGCTTTTCATTTCTGCAGCCCATCATTCTAAGCACAAAGAAATTGATTTCCATTTTAAAATTTGTTCCATTAGTGAATGGATGAGTTATGTCAAATCCTTAACATTACATTTGTGAAGGGTCATTACAAAAAACTAAAAAACGTGAAACAATGAAGTATGTTTTATATTCAAATCATAATGATAAATAATTTTTGGAAAAACTTGCGTATGGGATTTGGTTTAGGTAACGCTCTGCAGCACAAAATACATGATAACAATAACTAGATAAAAAATCATCATATAAAATAGATGAGATAATCAAACATCATCATATACGATATATAGGATATGGACATATAATGAAGAAAAGATCATAAAAACAAATGGTTATTAGTCATCACAATTTTTTTAAATAAAAAATAAGTTTGGTCGAATATTACAATCTTTCTTTCTTTTGTTTTGACAGTGATTAAAGTATTATTTAAAATATTGATTAACATAATACATAAGGCAATATTTAAAACATTATTACCATAATGCAATGTATAACAATGCAATTTTTTTTTAATTATTTTTTTTCATTACATATGCAACATATATAAGTTAGGATAGCAAATGTGTTCTCCCAATTAGACAACTAGATTCTTCAAACAAGTCTCTAATAATATTGTCATTATCTATAGACCTTCATCAGCCACAATGCCTAAGGTTCATCAACTACAATTTCTGTGGATGGAAATTTGTTTTAATTCTTTTTTCTATTACATATGCAACATATGTAGGTTAGGATAACAAATGTGTTCTTTCCAGTAGACAACCAGATTCTTCAAACAAGTCTCTAAGAATATTGTCATTATCTATCGACCTTCATTAACCACAATGCCTATCTGGGTTCATCAACTACACTTATGTAAATGCAAACTTTTTAATATTCTTTTTTTCCATTATATATGCAACATATATAGATTATGATAACAAATGTGTTCTCTCCACTAGACAACCAGATTCTTCAAACAAATCTCTAAAAATATTGTCATTATTCTTCATCAGCCACAATGTCTATCGGGATTCATCAACCACAACTTCTGTAACTGTGCTAATAGTATATACAGCTGGATTGTCACTGATTCTTTCTTATTCAATTATACTGCTCATTCATTCCTATTCAGTTATACAACTCATTCATGAATATAAGCATATTCTTTAGCAATAGATTTTACAATTCTTAGAAAGAGGCATAACAGTATTTTACAATTCTTACAAAGAAGTATAACAGTATTTTAGATGCCCGTTTTTCTTTGGAAATATACTTATCATCGTTTGTTTTTCGGACAAATTTGTAGTCAGGTATCCTCCCCAATTTACTCGTTTGTTTTTCGGACAAATTTGTAGTCAGGTATCCTCCCCAATTTACTCCCAAAAGAATCACTTACCATTTAATATTTTTATTCTCGATTAAATTTAAAGTTAAATTAATGTAATATTTTAAATTTAATTTTAAATTCAGATAATATTTTAAATTTAATATTTAATTAATATAATATTTTATAAAAAGTTAAAAAAACAATTCAGTTTCTCAAATATATTTTTATTCAATCAATAAAAATAACTATATCATATTACTTTTTCTACTTATTATAACCATTTTTGTCAATATAAAAAACCAGCCAAAACTTCCCTCTAGACCTAAATGTAATTTAGAGACCTAAATGTAATTTAGAGTCAGTGTCCCAACACTTCAACCTTTTCTATGCCTTTATCTATATTGTTTCTCAATAATATCCACAAGGCCAGCAATTTCATTTTATTGTTTGTTCTTATACGAACTCCATATTTTAATGAAAAGAAATCCATGTTTTAATGAAAAGAAATGCATGAAAGAGATATGAAGAATGATTCCAGTCCCATATTTATCTGGAGTATTAAAAATGTATAAAAGAGATATGAAGAATGACTTTAGTCTCACATTTAGGTGGAATTTCTTGAGAGACACCATTCAAAAAAATTCATGCAAAGGAGTATTCAATTCTGAATGTTTTAGTGTTTTTAGTAAATTTAAAGAAATAAATTTTTAATAAAGTGAGTCATCTATCCTTTGACCATCTTATTCTTGGAAAAGCCCCATAAAATATAAAATATAAGGTAAATTTTATTTTAAACTTATATTTAAAAAAAATTCATATAAATGGGTTTCATAATACTATAAGTTTGACCAACATCAAAACATTAATCCAAACTTAACTTGACAAAGAAAAAATTAAAATAAATAGTCTACTACTTCAGATACTATTGACAATACATATATATGGATTTAAACAAACCAATATAAGGATAAAAGATTCTTAATGCAATTTTTTTGGGCTTAGAATACAATTTCATATAGTTTATAATTTAGAGATTATATATATAGTCTTAATAATAGTGTATAAGTCAATTATTTTACAATAGACATAGAATATATATTATAAATATTTTAAAAGTTTAGGTTAGATAGTGAGTATAATGACTCAGAACATGTGTTTTTTTCTATGTAAATATAAGTTCAAATTAAAAGAGAATAGAGTATGTATATTTCTATAGACTTTAGCAATATTTAAAAGAAGATCTTTTATCCCACAATCAAAGGAGTCTAATACATCAATTTAATTGTGACCTTAAAACTAAATTATCATTAAATTATTTTTAAATATGATCTTAAAAAAAATCATCTAAAAGAAAATGAATCACATTAAACACTATTGATTTCTAATTAAAATGACATTAAGCACAATTATTTTAGATTTATCTTAATTAAAATCTATGTTTATATATACATTTATGAACATTAATTTATCTATTTCATATAACATAAAGTTCACAGGTTTATGACGAGTTTATATTTATTTAAATCAATAGTATGTATTATATAATGACAAAACGTGTAATTCTGGGCAATAATAAGACAATGGAAATCTCAATTTCGAAAAAGTTTGTAAAAGAGTTTTCGGGGTCTAAATCTCAAGTGATTTTATTCATTAATTACAAATAATTTTTTTCAACTTGATTTTATAACTAATTTTTTTATTATTTTTTATTTTATAACTAATTCTTTTATTATTTTATTATAGTATATACTTTGTCCCAAGGGTTGGTTGTAATTTCACGTGCTTTTAATAAATCAAGGGTTGGTTCTGATTTCACTTACTTTTAAATAAATTATTACTTAACATATACTAATAGTGATATATTTTGTCACAATTAAATAATTTAATTATTACTTGACATGTTTTAGTGATATATTTTGTCACGAGGTTTATCTTATAAATCAGTTATTATTTAATATAGCGTGTTTGTCTTTATTGTTGTGTTTTATTTTTTTAACATTTACAAAATATATATAACAATTTATTAAAATAAATCAATTATTATTTAATATATGGTGTTTGTTTTTATATCTATGTTTTATTTTTTTAATATTTACAAGCTATATATAATAGCTTAATGAATAAGGGGAAATTCATTCTTTTTTAATAATTTTAATCCATATAACTTATAAAATAATAAAAAATCATTTTAATGTTGTAACTTCTTTGTTAATTGAATTTTTGTAATACTCTCTATCTTTTCTTGGTGGAAGGTGGATTCCTATGAAAATGTTATATTAAATTCATAATCAATTCAAAATAGGAATAAACAATTTAGAAATTTAAATAGAGTAAATAATATGTGTTTCTAATACAAAATGCTAACTTTAAATTATAACATGTATTACTTATTTAAAGATCAAATATACAATATATAAGATTTTAATAAATAAAAATAAATAATATTAGCATGTCCATATTAAACTATGGTTAACTAGAGTCAACCATAGTCAACATAGTCACCCATAGTTAACAAGGTCACCATGCTCAATCATAGTCAATCATGGTCAACATAATCATCTTGTTCAACCATAGTCAACCATGGTTAACATCATTAACCATACTTGACATGGTCATAATGCTCAACCAAATTCAACCATGATCAACATGGTTAATAGATATTAAAAACAAACATACTTAATTATAAAGTAAATGAATTGAACCAAATAAACAAAATAGATAATATGTGTTGTGATGAAAAATGATCAATTTAAATTATAATATTGATGATCCACTTAAAATGAAAACCATAATGTATAAAGACATTAATCAATTAAAAACAAGCATTATTAACTAGATTCATAGACAAACATGTTAAAATCTACTAACTCCAATCATTGTCAACAAAATGCATTAGCCATATTCTTAACAATAATTAATGCAACAAGTCTGAATGTTGCAATGCAACATAACCATTCAGGAACATAGCAATTTAGTATAAGTCAACCAATATGAATGTTGCAGTGAGACATAACCTTTCAGGAACATTAAATGTCATAATGCAACATTATTTTGAATTCAACCTCTTACAATGGTGATTAATTAATTAAAAACAAGAATAATTAACTAGAGTCATAGACAAACAAATTAAAATCTATTAATTCCACTTATTGTCAACCAAATGCATTATCCATATTCTCAACAATATTTAATGCAACATATCCCTTGATGAATGTTGCAATGCAACATTTAACCATTAAGGAATATACCAATTCAACATGTGTCAACCAAGATGAATGTTGCAATGAGACCTAACTTTTGAGGAACATTATTGTAATTGTCACAATGTAGTATTGTTTTGAATCTAACCTCTCAATGTTATAATCTAACATAAAAATCAATTCAACTTCTTACCATCTACCATAGTCAAACATTGTCAACCATTGTGTGTGAGCTCAATCTATTTGCATAAATTAAGACATGTATCATATCAATTGAGGGTCAGTACACTTGTGAGGCACAATCATTGTATGTGAGGGAACTAGCTTCAAAATACAGACTATGAAATAAATTCAGTCTAAAAATGCATTCCAATCTAGTCTTAAGAACTTCAAGCAAAATATTATTCTTCCATTCCCCTTTTGTCATAGTTCCAATGGTAGAAAATGAGGTTGTGGAGTGAAATATTCCACTAAGGTGTTCTCTTTACAAAAATACTCTGTCAACCGATGAGATATAGGACTTGAAAGAAGGTTTTAACACACATGAAAAATCTAGAAAGTAACCATACCATCAAGAAAGTAACTAATCTTTCCAACCTTTACTAGAAAAGCTTACACTAGAAAAGTATTAGGTTGTGAGATGAAAGATTCCTTGAGAAAGGCTCAAACAACAATGTGCTTTTCATTGATGTAGGTTATGTGTTGAATAATAAATTATAATTCACACAAACAAACAACTCACTTAGGTCTATTTAGTTGACCAAGAATTCATTTGGGTCTTATAGGCATAAAGTTCAGGTTGTAGTATATTTATCTCACTCCCTTAGGTGGATTAAAGACTTGCAATAATGCTCTATTGACTCCTCAATAATTACTTTAATCAACAAAATAAGTTCCAAGTTATAAAATAAATAAATCTATATCTATTTATTTTATAACTTCCCTTGACTATGTATATGTGCATTTGGGCCATTATGAATCTATATTCTTGATTGTTGTACATTACTATCCATAATCAAATACTTCAGAAAGAAAAGTATAAGAAGGATGTATTGTTGTTCTACTATTATGCAGTGCATAAAGAATAAAAGTCGTCAAATACTTTATGTCATCTATTATCCAAGGAAGATAGATGATACAGTGAATTGTAGAATATATGCCAAAATTTAATTTATTACAGTCAATAGGTCGTTGACCAAAATGTTACAGTGTTAGTTCCTTAGACACAAGAACTCCATAACTAGTCTAAAAGGAAATTTAAAAGACTACATGAACTATCTATGAGTGCGCATGGACTGGTGGAAAAAACATGGAACTCGAATACCTTTTGTGGACAGGCCAATCTTCTTCACAAAGTGCATGATATTTTCCCCCAACCTGCAAATGAGTAATGAAATATAATTAGTAACTTATTATTATACAAACACTAAAGAATAAGATAAATGAAAGAGTCAAAGCATATTTATCTGAGATCATGATTGAATGCCATAGGGTTAGCGTTGCATTGTGAAGTAGTCGATCCATGACATAGGAGGGGAAGTGGGTGCGTAATCCATATGATGGGTTCCCTCGCAAGACAAAGGGACCCATCATAAGTTTATATACATGTGAAATTATTACTCGCACAAGTAATAAAATATAAACAAACTTCTAATTAAGTTTTGTAACTTTGATATCCTGATGTTTATAAGATACAGAGATCAAATATACAAAAGGAATACCAACGGTAATCAAGAGTAGGGTTATAATAAACAACAAGTATTACTTCAAAGGAAAATACCCAAACTTCATACAAAGGGCCAAAGAATATTGTGAGAACTAACATATTAAAACAAAGCTACTTTTATGCACAAACGGGAATAATACTTACAGTTAAGGAAGCATTATGGTATGAATTAAGCATAAATATTTACAAAATGTGTTTTATATATATATATAGATGAGTAATAAACATAGAAATAATTTTAAATCGTGAAGCACCACAAAGGTGCAAAGGAGGCGATATGGGTGTGTGAAGATTATAGTGAGGACCTAATTCTTTTATTAAAATCGAATGAAAGCCTTGGTTATAATCAAATAAGAAGACCTTATTTTTTTCTAAGTAGAGTGGTTGAAGACATTTGTGTTCTCAAACTATAAACAGATTGAACTGTAACAGTTGAGCTAACTTTAAAAGGGTAGGGTTGAAAATCCATGGGTGTTTTAACAGAGACAGCATGTTTTTCCTTATCGGAAAGGATACTCCTTAACCACTGACTTCATATAGGAAACGGTGTTGTTGTTTTTCGACGAATAAGAGTTTTAACCTTTCCATTTAAATACAGATCGTAATTATGAAATTATATTACAGTGTTAAATAATCGAAGTCTGAAATGTATCCACCAAGTGTGTGACATTGTGAAGGCTATGACCAGGTGTTAAAAGGTAGGAGTTAATATCATAACCTTGTGGCAATGACTTTCATCCAGTCTCTAGATGTGTAGGTCCCAAACCGACGGTTAATTCCTTACATAGCTCCTCCAAGACAAAGGTTGTGGATTATAACGACTCTGTACAGACTTGAAACCTACACAAGAAAATTGCAGAGAGTTTAAGTTATAACCACATTGATCATGGTTTGACAGGGGATGAACCCGAAGATATGGGCTTAAAGACAAATAGCCATCAAAGGAGAAAAAAATAATAACAACCACCAAATCAAAGTATTAATTTTCAAAGGAATTTACCTAACATGCAAGAAAAATAATTACCACCATGGAAACCGAGACGAGCACATCTGAAGGCGCAGTATCGTATGGTTTTTATTCCCAGCCCAATGAAAATAGAGAACATACATTGCATACATAGGGAACATATTTCAAAGAGAACATACATTGCATAGACAGATAAGATATTCCACAGAGAGCATACATTGTACAGACAAATAAGGCATTATACAGCAAATAAAGTATGCACCCATTAGAAAAAGTTTTCTCAAAAACCCTTTTCACCAGAGAGAGAGAGCACTAGTAGAAAAGATATTACACAGTGAACACATCATGTTACAAGAGTAATAGGTGGTACATAGCACAATGGTAAAGAAAACACATAATTCCAGAGAACTTGTTTAAATTGTATTACAGAGATAACATTGTACTTACCACACCTTTGGAGGGACTTTCCAGAGTGCCCTTGATACCACTCTCTACTAGGCACGAACCCTATCATAGAGCCGAATGCAATCGTCGGTCGCATATAGTGTAGAGACAATTTTTTTACAAAACAAAAGAGGAACTACGAAGAACGATTGATACCTCGAGCCCCTCGCTAGTGGAGTAAGAGTGATTGTACGCCCCACATCTCTGGCATGTGAATCAACAAAAGTGGTGAGCCCACATTGGGCGTTTCCCTGTAGTGACAGTTCAAGAGGGTACTGGACAGACCTATCACCATTAATAGGCCAACCAGAACGTAAATGTCTACAGGATAGAATAACCTAGGTTCAGGCCTGAACCGACATCCACCCCATTTTCATTTTTGAACCACTTAAATGTTGGGTGATAGGTTTAAAACCAGGTGTCGGATGGATAGGGTTAACATGCATGTTGGGTGTTAACTTCATGTGTAGTGTGTAAATTGTATGCCAATTCAAACATAGATATTTATACTATGGAAAGTACTATTGTATGGATACATTAATACCCTAGCACGTGGACTATGAACTATGATAGTGATGTCTCCTAGTCTGCTAGGGTCATAATCGTATGTTATAGTTTTTTTAGATGAATTTATTTAACATAGTAAAACTAACATAAATTATAACAGTCCCTTAGGTGTAGGACAGTTGGTGACGGAGTGTGTTGTTAAGCCACTCCGTGAT
>CBVK0100700334.1:0-10355 GCA_900067695.1 Picea abies
AAAAAGCAACCAAATATTTTGAAAAACTTAAGGAGGCTATGTGTACAACTCATGTCCTAGACACACCTGACTTAACAAAATCATTTATTGTGGAGTGTGATGTCTCATGCCATGGAATTGGTGTCATTTTAATGAAAGAAGGAAGGCCTCTTGCCTTTGAAATAAGCCAACTTAAAGGAAAAAACAACTTACTCAAACCAGTTTATGAAAAATAAATGTTTCCCATACTACATGTAGTTAAGAAATGATGCCCTTACCTAATAGGAAGACACTTCAAAGTAAAATAGATCATGATTGTTTGAAGTACTTCTTGGAGAAACAATTATCTTCAGAAGAACAACAAAATGGGTTAGAAATATGCTAGGTTATGATTTTGAAATTATCTACAAGAAAGGAAAACATAATATTGTGGAAAATGCACTTTCAAGGAAAGGAGAAGAAATAGAGGGTTCACTATGTGTTATTTCTATTCTCCAATCTAATTGGGTGGAAGAAGCAAGGATATAATAGAAGCAATATCAAGAGGTATGTAATATCATTCAACAACTACAAGAGGACCCCAATGCATTAGATAAAATTGTGTGGAAGAATGATTTGTTATGGTATCATGATTTCCTATATTTATGTAAGAATCCCCAACTCAAGCAGAAGCTCATTATGTAATTGCACACTTCTCCTATAGGAGGACATTCAGGGTTCTTGAAAAGTTACCACGTGATCAAGAAGGATTTTTTTTGGGAAGTTCTTAAAATTGATGTTCAAAATTTTGTGTTTGAATGTGTAGTTTTCCAATAGAATAAGGGAGAGACAATCAAGACTCTAGGTCTCCTACAACCATTAGCTATACCAAGTCAATCTTGGGAAGAAGTTTCAATGGATTTTATTACATATTTATCCAAATATAGAGAAAAGATTATCATCATGGTAGTAGTGGATCAACTAAATAAGTATGCCCATTTTCTCTCTCTCTCTCTCTCTCTCTCTCATCCTTTTAAAGCAAGTATAGTAGCCATAGCATTCATGGAAACAATTCAAAAGCTACATGGAGTCCCCAAGATTATTGTAAGTGATAGAGATCTAATTTTCAATGCAAAATTTTAGACCAAATGATTTTCTTGTTTGGGTACTCAATTGGCTCATAACTCATCATACCATCCTCAATCCGATAGGAAAAATAAGATTGTGAATAAATGTCTATAAGAATGTATTTGTTGCTTCACATCTGATAAACATACATGATGGGTCAAGTGGTCGCCATTGGTAGAATGGTGGTACAACACATCCTTCCATACTTCATAAAAATGTCCCCATTTCTAACCCTTTATGGATATATTCCTCCATCCATCACATCTCCCTTGAAAGGGAATGCAAAGGTTCAGGTAGTGGAGGACCACATAGGGAACCAACAAGAAGTTCTCAAACTATTTAAGGATGGCTTGGTTATGGCACACAATAAGATGAAACAACAAACATATCGACATCACAGTGAAAGGGAATTTGAAGTGGGGGATTGGGTATTTTTTAGGCTACAACCATATAAAAAGATGCCCCTCAAGCAAGAAAAGAAGGAAAATAAATTAGCACCCAAATATTATGGCCCTATAAGGTCTTGCAAAGGATTGGAAGTGCGTCTTACAAATTGGAGTTGCCTCCATCTTCACGTGTACATCCAATATTCCATGTTTCTTGCTTAAAGAAGGTAGTTGGTGACAAGATCCCAGTCCAAACTATTTTGTCAGAGATTAATGAAGAATGGAAAATCATACTAGAACCAGAAAAAGTCCTTGAAATAAGGATAAACGGCTGAGAAATAGAGCAATTGCTTAGTACCTCATCAAATGGAAGAACCTACCAGTGGAAGAGGTGACATGGGAAGATGAGTTATTCATGCAGAAACACTCGTAGTTAGTTAAGTGTTGAGGACAAAACTTGTCTCAAGGGGAGGGGCATGTTAATCCCTAGACATATCCCCACATTATGTATAAAACCTCTAATTAAGATCCTAGATATTGAATTATTACATTTCTAGTGTTGTATTAGTAGGTTGGATAGAACCATTAATGGTACCCTTTTCATTATAATTGTACCATTTGTCTCCTATATATACCAAGGAGAACTAGTCTTAGGATCATCTTATCTCATCTAATATTGTCTTCTGAATTAGATATATTGTAAAACAAGGTTTTCCCTTCAAAGTGAATTGTATTCATTGAATTTTATCATTTTTAAGTCATTGGATCATAAAAAAGTTGTTAAGTGGGAGCAAGTGGAGTTCATCAGACTTTGGTTTGGGAAAGTACCTACAAAATAAACTAAGGTGTTATATGACTCTCTTTCTAAGGTGGGAATACCCATGCTTAGGTGTGAAAAGGCATGGCCACCTAATCAAGTATAATGTGAATCCATGAAGTATATAAAATGTAGAATCCACGGCCATGAAAAAGATACATGGTGGATCCATGTTAAATATAGATCATAGCCACAAGTAATACACAATGGAACTATGCCTTAGTGTACATAAGGAGAATGACTGGAAATTTGAGATGGAAAAAATGATTTTCCAAAGGTACCAATGTCATGAGAGTGAGTGGTAATGTCTTGCATAAATAAGGTAGTAGCATAAAGGGGAGATGCTACTATGGACCAAGGTCTTCAATCCAAACTTGTTGAAGGTATGAATCTACACTATGAGAATAAATGAGTCAAAGTTAAACATGGGAGAAATAACTTGATTAGCAATCATTAATGTATACCATTAACAAACATGATACAACCCATCGATAATGATAATGGGCATCAATGTATAAAGTATATTATAGCAAGTGTGAATAGATGTTTTGTCCCTAAACACTTGTAGAATCTATAAATCGGGGGATATTAATGTATTCCCACTTTCAATAGTAAGGGAGCCTACCACTGATGACTACAAGCCCCAAGGTACTATAAAATATCCAGATCCCATTCCTAGATAAAATGAGTTGGTGTTTATGGGAAGGGATCCGTTGGAAGGAGGGAATAGAGACATCTCCCATCATCCAACATGAAAATACAAAGGAACATGATTTGAATGTCTTGGACAAAGGATGGAAGAACACACCATCGAGTATGTCTTTCACATGCACTAGATGGAAATATTGCATAGAAGGGATCCCCTAGGTAACAATTGATAATCAAAGCTACTAATAGAGGTGAGGAATTCAACCAATGATGAAAATGTAATACAAGGTACAACATGAATGTCAATATGTGAATAGAGGTCTTACCATCGAACAAATGGGAAACCACACAGTTAGTGACCAATGATGAAATGTCATCTTTTGAGTATAGGATAACGTACCAATGATGACAATAGGCCCAAGTTGCTACAACTCCAGGTTAATGACCTAGAGAAATGTGTTGTAGTCAATAAGAGATGACCTTCTAGTGACAATTCAATGAGGACCTTCTACACCGACATGATTAAAGAAAAATGATATTTATGTAATTGAGAATGACTTGACAACTAGGAAGGATGACATGGACAATCAATAATTCTAAGGGATGGATTAAATATGATAAATATAATGCTTGAACTTAAGCATGACACAATGGTGACTTGGGTAGTGTTTGGAACAAAGAGGAACAATGATATAAATCCACAATGCAAGAGGCATCAATAGATTCTCCATAGTGTTTGGAAGATTAACCAATCAGAGTAGTAAAAAACTCAAAAATCAGCGTTCGCCTCTTAAGGAAATACTAAAACCCTACTTGTCAAGTAGAAGACTCAAAACTTGGTGCTTTGTTCAATGGTGGCATAACTAAGACTGCTACCACAAAATGAAGATATTAATTCTTTATCCCCTCTCTCTTTTTTTAAATATTTGATTTTTTTGTCTTTTTCATGTTAGTAAAGCTTGAAAAGGAATAAAAGAATAATATAATACAATGGAGAAAATGAGTGTCATAGGTAAAGAAAACTAGTTCCAAGCACATGGAACATACCTATGTAAGATGCAGGATATGGTTACTCATCGAAATGTTTCCTATAGGGATAGGGTTCCATGATGCGGTAGAAAAATATGTACAGGAAAGTATTGGAGATATTACACATCCACCTAGTATTTATTTTCCTATGTTCATTAGTCTATGTTGAGGGTGCCCCTTGTTGGTGCATGATTGGAGACCAGGGTTCTTGGATTTTTCCAACAAAGGCACTACTATAGTCTAGAGTGTTGGAATATTCAACCTTCCAGAAGGGAAGGAGGTCTCACTCGAAGCGTTGTCGAGACTTATGTGAAATGGAGTGATGTTGAAGAGAATGCAGTGGTGGGAAGAACGCAACCCAACTAATCGATCATGGGGTTGGGACGGTAAACAAGGGATATGGAGTCTAAACGAAGTTACAAAACACACACAATGATTCCTATTTCATACATGAATGGATCTACATAAAGTAAAGTAACCAAATAGATCAACAATGGTATGTACGCAGTGAAGAGATCCAAGATGCATAACAGAGACTTGCGCAAAATAGGCATACACAGTTCATCAAGATACATACACCATTTATCAAAATTTTAGGATTCCAATCATATCTTATATTAATATAGTTTCATAACATATGATACAGAGTTATGTTTCCATCTTGTACATAGAAGAGTAGATCAACTATAAACTCAGTACATGGTTTTCCTGCAGCTAGTATGATCACAACAAGCATTTACAGTATTCGTAACTCTAAAATCAATACAACGGTCGAGAGTTAGAAAGAACAACAATTCCCAAGAATGATAGCAATTCACATTAAAAATCAGAACGACTCATCAACTAACTAATCCTCAATTAACTTAATCCCAACCTGTTACAACTCCTCGCTATTGGGTTTTTCCGTGGACTTCTTTCTTTCTTCATTATGGGGTTGTGCTTTCTTGATTCCACCTTCTTCTGGAATTATCTCAAATGTTCCAGCTTGTTCCACTATTATTTCCAGCTAGCTCATGTCTTCTTTCTTCGTTGTCATTCTAACGCATCACTTTCTATTGCCTTTCCACTGCATTTCTCTATTTGCTTCCAATCATAATCTTCCACTATTTTTCTATGCTTTTCCTATAATACTATGATATTTCCGCAAAATCGAGTGTTCTCCAAAAATAGAGGGTCCAATAGGCCTTGACCAAAAACCTTGACTCATCCCAAGTCAAGTCAAGTCTCTTTGCTCTGGCCTCCCTCAAATGGAGGGTCCAACTCATGGACAATTTGAACCACCTTCTGCCTGAAACTATCATATTGATCGATGTGATATTTCCACTTGAGTAGCAAGATCGAAGCTCCAACAACAAATTCTTGTGTTACGTTGACATTCGGGACTGAAGGCTTCGTGTCCATAAATGTTTTCCATTCATATTCCACCAATGCGTCAAGATGTTGGATCTTGATGTAGGAGGACTACTGGCTTGAATTCCCGGAGTTCCTTCTTGGTAGCATGATTGGTGTCATACAAAGCATCCAAGCGTTCATCAACATGTTGGATTTAAGAAAATTCAACACTCTTCTTAATGGGATCAGTGATCAACTTCACCTATTGGTTCATCAGTCGGATTTGGGTTTGAAGGTTCTCCACTGGTTTAGTGCGATGCTCTAGAAAACCAACCCAATCATTGACTAGCTCGAAGAGGTGACTATACTTTGCATCCAGTTGATGTAAATAGTTATGCATAGCATCACCCTCTGCAACAACCTTGGAAATTTTCTCCAGTATCTCCTTAGGATACTCTCTTTCCTTTAGCTGGATAGCCTCTAGTTGTTTTTAGAGGTCTTCAGTCCTATCTGCTACATGGGTCCATGCCTCATTGACAAGCTCAACTCTGGCTACTAGCACAACCTGGTCGAGATCTTCTGGGATTCCGAGTGCCATCTTGTGAAAGGTAGGCCAAGAGTCACTAAGCCTACTAGACATTGCTCAACTCTGGCTACTAGCACAACCTGGTCGAGATCTTCTGGGATTCCGAGTGCCATCTTGTGAAAGGTAGGCCAAGAGTCACTAAGCCTACTAGACATTGATTCAATGGTAGACTCAGTGGTTTCCCGCATGCATTTTTCATAAGTTTTTGTTGCGTTAGTTGCACTAATTCTCCCTTTCAACTGGTTGGATTGTTGTACTAATTTCTCGTTTGCCTATGTTACAACAACAATTCTTTGTTCTAGCTAATCTGCAGAAGTCCTCACAACCTGCAAAAGTTAGGATATCCCAAGCAGATAGATCACTACTCATATTGGATCCAATGGGAGTCACGTCGCAAGTGGTTGGACACTTGCAATGGATTGTTCATAAAATATGGGAGTACTTGAACCTTCTGAGGAAGGAGACTGAGCTTTAAGGATTCTCACAAGCCTAGACTATACTTCTAGTAGTAGTGTAGCGACAACCCCTTGTTGCTCCAAACATATCTCTAATACAACAAGACATTGTTGTGGGTTTACAAAAAGTGGAGCGATGTGTTCTTTTAAGGAAGTCATGCTCTATGTAGAATAGGTATCGTTCTGGCCATTGAGTGCATCATTGAAGGTGTCCACGTCCATCTGGACTTATGTTTCTGGATTTTCATCTGGTTGATGACTGGAGACAGTCTTCAGGCCTTTGTCTAAAGGACCTGGGGATTGCGAGACTTGGGGTACAATATTCATTAGCGGAGTAGCGTTAACACTAGTGAGTATACTAAAAGGATCAACATGCACAAGAGATGTTGCTTGTGTGTGGGCTGGCAATGGTGGGTTTGAGGTGGATTCATGAATGGCTCTACCATTTTGTTGATCGGAGACTTCCTCATAAACGGTAGTATATTGGACTTGCTCGGGTGGGTCATCTAGAATGTGGATGAATGAATGCATAGAGACAGTTGATGCTACTGAAGGGTTTTTGGTGTGAACCTGAGTCGGGGTAAGGTTTCTTGAGAGGAAAAGCATAAGTAAGTAATTCTTGGAACTACTTACTTGATATTTGTGCTTCATCCAGAATTGTTGACAAGGGGATCAGTAGTGGTCCTTGTGATAATGTTTCTTCATCATCCTCCTCACACTCCTCATCTGAGTTGTGTGGGTTTATGTCCCTTTTTTCTGCACTAACAACAGCAGTTGATGTCTACATGGGAGTAGCTCAGAACACAACTATCGCAATAATGTATTTGACCCCTTTCAGAGTCTCTTCTCTTATAACCCCTACCTAGAGCTTGACTTCCTTATCGAACGTGGCATCATCCAAGAAGAAAGGAAGAGGAGTCATGTGGAATAGTATAGGATCCACTCCCAATGAAGGGATGAAGATATGGTCTCGGCCCATCCTGGACCAAATGTGGTGTGTGTGGTTGTTGAGGATCGATTTCAGAATCATCAACCATTGAGTAGCATTAACCATGTCTTCATTCCATTACGCAAAGTGGCATTGTGTGTGTTGGGATTTCCAATAAGTGATTTGGCATTCTAGGGAACGAACAACTTGGAAATCCAAGTATCAATCGTGTGAGAAAGATCCCTCCCCTTCAACGACTGTCATTTCCACATTGCAAACACAATGAGTAAATATCCATAGATAAAATATGTCATGAACATCTGCACAAGCTTGGAACATCTCTGTCAACAAATACTAGCACCAAGTCATCCTGGTGCCATTCTTAAAGAATTCTGCTACTTCTATGGCATCCAATGTGCATTCTCCCTTTATGTTATTCTTCATCACTTTTTCTGCAATAATGTAGCAGCACACTGGATCTTCTCATCATTGATGAGATCAATGAGAGAAACTCGGCCTCCCTGACGAGTGTGGTATTTTTCATATAGGATTAAAGTAAATTTCTTTCAACCATGCTTGCCTGACCCTTAGAACCCATCTGTGACATCCTGGTTATCCATGGATAACCCCATCAATTGATGTATGTCCATGACATGGATAGGGTATCCCTTTTCGAGCCACAACATGCTATTGTGCACTTGACTGATAAAAAATTTAGTGCACTTGGAAACCTCTCCATTGGTGTCAAACACGGGTAGGTCACTCAAAATCACTAAGGTACTTGCTCGCAAATGTAAGAAGTTTGAATTCCACTCCCAACTCATAGTGCCATGATGTAAAACAGTGCAATCCATAAAGTCATGGATGGCCATTAGTGGGAATTGGAAGGGATTTTTGAAGTCTACTTCCATTAGACAAGTGTGCTCCACCTTCCCATGGAGAGCCTCGATGACTTGGACACGAGGGTTAATGAATTCCTCAGGGACAATGATTCTAACTAGTGTGGCAGCTTGGGTAGGATCTTTGGGGACCGACCCATTATCAGTAGTGCGAACCATCCTAATCCTTAACTAACTTAATCCCAACCCATTAAATAACTCCTCACTATAGGCTTTTCCGCAGACTTCTTTCTTTCTTCATTTTGTTGTTGTGCTTTCTTGATTCCACCTTCTTCTGGCATTCTCTCGAATGTTCCAGCTTCTTCCACTATTTGGTCCAGCTAGCTCATGTCTTCTTTCTGCGTTGGAATTCTGACACATTACTTTCCATTGGCTTTCTGCATTTCTCTATTTGTTGTCAATCATAGCCTTCCGCTAGTTTTCTATGCTTTTCCTGTAATACTATGATATTTCCACAAAATAGAGTGTTCTCCAAAAACAAAGGGTCCAACAGGCCCTGACTAAAAACCTTGACTCATCCTGAGTCAAGTCTTCATCTCTTAGCTCTAGCCTCCCTCAAATGGAGGGTCCAACTTAGGGACAATTTGAACCACCTTCTGCCTGAAACTATTATATTGATCGACGTGATATTGCCATTTGCATAGAAGGATCAAATCTCCAACAACATATTCTTATGTTGTGTTGACATCTGGGACTAAGGGATTCGTGTCCATCAATGTTTTCAATTCAGATTCCACCACTGCGTCAAGATGTTGGATCTTGATGTAGGATTCCTAGACTATTGGCTTGAACTCCTGAAGTTCCTTCTTCGTAGCCTGATTGGTGTCATACAAAGCGTCAATGTGTTCATCAATATGTTGGATTTAAGAAAATTCAACACTCTTCTCAACAGGATCGGTGATCAACATCACCTCCTGGTTCATCAGTCGGATTTGGGCTCAAAGGTCCTCCACTAGTTTAGTACGATACTCCAGTAGGCCAACCCAGTTGTTGACTAGCTCAAAGAGGTGACTACACTCTGCAACCCACTGATGTAAATAGTTGCGCATAGCATCACCCTCGGGTGCCAGCTTGTGAAAGGTAGGCCAAGTGTCATTGAGCCTACTAGACACTTATTCAATCGTGGACTCAGTGGTTGCCCGCATGCCTTGTTCATAAGTTGTTGTTGCATTAGTTGAACTAATTCTCTTTTTCAACTGGTCGTCCTGTTGTACTAATTATTCATTTGCCTATGTTACAACAAAAATTCTTTGTTCTAACTTATCTACAGAAGTCCTCACAAGCTACAAAAGTTAGGGTGTATCCCAAGTAGACAAATCACTACTCATAGTAGTTGGATCCAATGGGAGCTATGTCGCAAGTGGTTGGACACTTCCAATGGATTGTTTAGAAAAATTGGGAGTACTTGAACCTTCTAGGGAAGACAAACGAGCTTTAAGGATTCTCGACAACTCCTTGTTGCTCCATACATAGCTCTAAGACAACAAGACATTGTTGTGGGTTTAGAAACAGTGGAGCGACTTGTTCCTTTAAGAAAGTCATTCTCTGTGTGGAATGGGTGTCATCCTGGCCATTGAGTGCATCATTGAAGGTGTCCATGTCCATCTGGACTTGTGTTTCTTTCTCTGCATCTGGTTGATGACTGGAGATAGTCTTTGGGCCTTTGTCTAAAGGACCTAGGGATTGTGAGACTTGTGGTACAACAGTCACTAGCATAGTAGTGGTAACGCTAGCGGGTCTACTAAAAGGATCAACATGCTCAAGAGTTGTTGCTTGTGTGTGGGTTGGGGATGGTGGGTTTGAGGAGGAGTCATGAATGGCTCCATCATTTTGTTGACTGAAGACTTCCTCATCAACAGTAGTATATTATACCTACTCAGGCAGGTCATCTAGAATGTGGAAGATTGGATGTGTTGAGATAGTTGATGTTATTGAAGGGTTCTTGGTGCAAACTAGAGTCGGGGTAAGGTTTCTTGAGAGGAAAAGCATAAGCAAGGAATTCCCAAAACTACTTACTAGATATTTGTGCATCATCTAGAATTGTTGACAAAGGGATCGGTAGTGGTCCTTGTGATAATGTTTCTTCATCGTCCTCCTCACACTCCTCATCTGAGTTGGTTGTGTTAATGTTTATGCCACTATTATAGTTCTTTTCATTTCAATAGATAAGAGCAACATAAGAACAAGAT
>CBVK0100700335.1:0-10097 GCA_900067695.1 Picea abies
ATTAAACACATTTAAATCCTCAGTCACCGAATGACCATCACTCATTCTCAGAAGATACAATTTCTTTTGGAGAAACAACTTTTTTACCAGGGATTTTGACTAGTACAATCTTCCCAACTTGTCCTCCATTTTCTTGACCGAATCTTCACCTGAGACATTCAACAACACCAAATCTTCAAGAGAAATTTGAATCGTACTCCTTGCTCTTCTCTTGTGTTTCTCCCATTCTTTCGTTGACATACTTGTCGACATGGTACCTGGACAAAATATTGTCCATTGTTCTCGATATACAAGGAAATATACAATTTTAAGCTTCCAAAGCTCAAAATTCTGGCCATTGAATTTTTTTATCCAATTTTAAGCTTCCAAAGCTCAAAATTCTGGCCATTGAATTTTTTTATCTCTATTCTCGAGTTGCTTGCCATTCTTTAACACAATCTTTAGCACAATTTTTAAATATTTCAGACTTACGACTCCTACTGAACCTAGGGTTTAGCTCATATCCAAGGTTGTTAATCCAAGCTCTGATACCACATGTTAGGAAATGAGACACACTTCCACGCTAAACCTAGTAGAAGAGAGGAATAAAGATATAATCAAGAAAGTAAATGACACATCAAGCACACAATACACAAAGATTTTACTCTGGAAACCCAAACTGGGAAAACCAACATTCCTTGAGTGTTTTGCCCCTTGTTGTCTTATTCATTTAGAATAAAAGTTTACATGTCTAACCTTGGTACACACCTAATAGACAATTGACATCATACCCTCTTTATTACACAATAACAACCCTATAGCCAATTCAGCTTACATCTACATGACTAACAACCTCTATGATTATTGATTGATTCATTGATCAACCTTTTAGTCCTTACAACATGCCTTATTTATAGGATTTACAACAGGAAAAACCCTAAATAAAAGGTTCCCAAAAATAGTTACAGATCCATGCAAATAATTGGCTACAAATCCCACGAATCTCAGGATTATGTTATAGTTGAATACCGAGTTGGATTACCCATCGACTGCCAGTTGACCTTCATTTCGATATTCAATCGGTCACCACATGCCTGCCTGTCAACCTCTTGTTGGTTGACCTCTTTGACTTTCTTTCAATGTCTCTACCATGTCAAACCACCTCAACCTTCCACTTCAACTTTGTTGGGTCTAATAACCTCAACATTCGATTGATTGTCGATCCACTTCGACTTCGTCTTTACCTAGTCGAACCACGTCGACCTTTGACTTTGACTATTAGTTGATCCACCTCAAATTTCACTGCAAATAATATAACACCCAACACTTTCTTTCCCTCTCAAAACCACTCCTTCTCTTTTTGGGTAAGTTGTACCTCGATCTCCCTTTCTTTGTCGATGTGTGTGGCTAGAGTTGTCCTCATTCGGGAGTCAGGTGTCATCTTTTTCTTTAAATTCATCAAATATTCCAACACACTTTTCTAAACTTTTATGTTACTAAACTTCGACGTGAAGTAATTTGGCCAATTACTTACGAAAATGTTCATTGAGGAAAATTGATCAATCACCTCGTCTAAGTTCTATCTAATTTCCTTGAAATTTTCATACTCAAACTGAAGGATGATTGAAGTATGATCAACCAACATTTATTGATTAACTTGAATCATATAGGAATGTCCTGCTTCATCTTCCTGGTTTCCTCCCTTAGTTGTTTAATTTCTTGTTGCCCTTGCAAGTTTGAGTCAAATAAGTTCTGGACGAATAAGTTTTGGACCAATTTCTTAAAAGAGTCAAGTCGGTCATCTTCCTTAGTTAGTGGCTCTGTGTCTATTTTCTCTTTTACAAGGTCAATGTATCTTCTCCATGTTTCCTTCTCCTTGTTCTTTCTTTTTGACAAGTGGTCACCACCTTTCATTGTGTTCTTCCATCTGGAAACTGACTCTTTCATGACATCATTGTACATATTAAAAATTTGATCATATGAAGCAGTGGACAGGTTGAAAAAAATCTTTGTGGAGGGTACATCTGCTCTGATAGGATTGAAAGTTGTAAATGTAGTGACAAAACAAGTAGTTTCCTTTTTATGTATTTCTTCTTCTTCTTCTTCCTCAACTGTGATGGTTGTGATGGTTCCATAGTCCTCTCAAGCATCTTGCTCGATGGCAAGTCTGACTAGTTTGTTGGTGGAATTTCCTATCCTAATGTTCTTGGTCCTTCACCTATTTGCTTCCCTGCTAACTGCTCTACTTGTGGGATCGACCTATCCAACAACCCTTTCTCAGTTGTCTACTAAGTTTGTTATTTCACACTTACTTTCTGTATTGTTTTCTGTGCACCCAGATCTTGTTGTTGCGCCTCCTTCATTTTCTATACTTTTTGTACTTCAGTTGTCCATTGGTTGGTTTGTTGAGTGACCACTAGTTCTGTAGACTGAAAATTGTATTGGTGGTTGGCTCGACTGCTCTGATACATGAACCTATTCTTGCATGTTTCTATCTTCCTTGGAGGGTTTCTCATTAAGTTCCATGTCCGATTGGTGCATTTCTTCCTATCCTTTTTGTTGCACTTGTTCCTACTCTTCCCAGACGAGGAAGTATGACTCGACTTATTTCAGTGATAGGTCAACATTTTATTCCCTAGTCTAATCCTACTGCGCATATTCTCCTTCGTCGAGTTGGTCTAACAATGTTTCCTCTGAGGAGACTTGGAATATGGTCATTTTTTTCTTGGTTTGTTGATTCAGTGGGTCTTCTGATAGCCCTTTTTCTTCTACAATCTTAGTAGGCTTGACTGAAGGTGATTATCATGTGAGGACAATTTTGTGTAGGAGTGGTGAAGATTACAGGCTGAAGATTTCATGGAACCAACTAGCTCTAACTACATTCTTTATAAGAAGGGACTCTTCTTAGGTAATTAAATTAATGGAATTCTTGGAATAGAGTGAGAGGGAATTTGTTATAACAAAAGAAAGATGTGTTTTAGAAGAGTTGTGTATATGTTTATAGGATCATGTCCATTGTTTGGTGTGCTCACATGATCATGTACCAACATTTTAGTAGTTTGAATACAAGGATGGTCAATAACAAGGATGGAAGTTTACAATAATATACTCTTTATGAACTCAACATGTTAGCTTTAAAAAGAGAAAAATCTCATTTTGAAAGTGTTGATATCGAATTCAAAAAGTGAAAAATCCAATTTCGAAATTACTAATAGCGAAATTTTGAAAAGTACAGTTTTGGAACCTAATATTTTCACTTTTAGAATTGGATTTTACACTTTGAAACCTCAATTTTGAACTTTAGAAATGTTGTTTTTTGGATTGTCTTAAGGATGTTAGAATGGAATCAATCTAAATTCAATGAAATAGGGGTATTATTATTATTATTATTATTATTGTTATTATTTAAACACATGCATTTCAACCGAATTATTGGTTCCACACCCTAGTGATAAGTTAAAAGAAAAAGTTGATCCATCGAGTAAATACAAGACACCTTTGACATTGCATAAAACTAGATTTCCTTGGCTAGCATCATCAATAAAACTCCAAGAATATGATTTTATCTACTATGGGAGGATTTGAAATTATAAGATTCTTCTAAACATAATGTTGTTTTAGGTCTAGATTTATATATTTGAAGTAATGGAAGAATTCCAGAGGATAGAAGGATTTACCCACAAACAATATTGCATTTCAAATAATCCATATTACAAACGATAAGCTCAAGGAGTTAACTTAACTAGTTGTCACTAATTTTATTAGGAAGCCTCACTTGGATTTCCCTATGAAATTTTCTTTGAAAAAAATACATATAACACAGGATAACAAAAATATTCAAGTAATATAGGGGTTTTACCTTTCAAAAATTATAGTAATATTATAATTTTTCTCTTTTATAAGGAATTTCAAGTCTTTGGGCAAAGTTTTATGAGATTTACTTTTAAAACACCTTTTGTGATTATCAATCTTTAATATAACACTGCAGTGCCGTTTTGTGGATCTATTTACCTATTCATGTTTCCAAACTCCTAATGTTACTATTGTATATTAATATTCTTAATTTCTCTCTTTCATTTTCTTATTTGCAATATTTATTATTATTTCTTTTTGAAATATCAAGAATTCAAGTATTTTGAGTATTTATTATGTTGAACATTCTGAGCCTTGCATGCAAGATGACCTCTGTCAATTCTGCCTGAGCACACCTATTGTTCTCGATAATCATCTTCCCTCCCAGAGAGAAAAACTTCCTGAAATGGTAGGAATTAACAAATCCATTTATGTGCCCAGATATGGGGTGGACCTTATCGAACCCGAAATGAGGTTGTGACAAAGGTGCGAAGACCCTTGTCCAAGTTACTTATTTATGAGGGGGGGAGGGCAAGGAAAAAATCCAAATGAGAAAGTTTTTATAGATCAGGGGGGTTCCACAACGAACAAACAAGACCGGGTTGGGGCTCTTGGGAATGCCTCCAAATTATGTTTTTTTTTTTTTTTAATATTATTATTATTGTTGATGAATCAATACCATTTTATTTTGTGAAAAATAATTGATTGAAGATATTTCTTATCTTTAAAAGTTTACGCTCTGTTCTTTATGTGATTTTTGTTTTCTTTAATTTATCTTAAAAAGTTGGTTAAACGAGAATATGGTGTCCTCTATTAATATGAATGCATGTCACTTTTAGTTTTCTTTAAAGCTTATTTTATTTCAATTATTTGTTTCAAGTCTTGTCTTTGAAAAATATACACATTTCCACACAAAATATTTTCAGTTGATTAAAAAAAAAATTTTAAAACCAAAATCTGTACTTTGAGGCTTACCCTCTTTATTTTTTGGAATATTTCAGTAAACCTAAAAAAGGTAGGATATTTTCCTCCATAAGGTGCCTTAGCCCCGTTCTTTTCTTAAAAGACAACCTGAGGAAAACACATTGAGTAGGTTAACTACACTAGGTTTGAATATGCCATATGTAAGCTCAATCATATTAAGATTGAATTAGCAGTACATAGATATGGTAATAGTGAAAATAAATACACAAGACTTCCTAAATCCAATTGTAATTGAGTAATGAATACATAAGTTTAATCGTACTTGTGTTGAATATGCAACACATTTTTCACAGTGAATCATTGTGATCGACTGCACAATGTGTGTATGTGATGCACTATATTTGTGGGATCGTATGGAATTGAATATGAGTGGCCTATATCCAATCATTTGAGGTTGAATATACACTATGCAACTTTTTTTCCCTTGGAAAAAAATCTTAGAAAACTTTCAAACACTTCTCTCCATTTAAGGGATGGTATCAAGTATAAAGTAGGAGGTATATACTTAGTGCACCTAACCTCATGAGAATCGAATCAAAGACCTACACAACATTCCTAACTATCAACAACATCCTAGCAACAATAGCACCAATTAATTGAGCTAACTCTCAAAGTTTAAAATGTCTAGAAACATCTCATTACACTCTTCAACACTTAAGTAAGATTAATATTGTTGGTACTTTTCCCATCCTAATCCAACATGTCACAAAAGGGAATTGAAACTTAGAAGAGGAGGATAACAACTTTCCTCCTAACCACTCAAATTAAACTCAATTGACTATATACTATGTAATTTACTTTAAGAATCTATGGAATAAATGTCTTGATTATGGACACTCCTTGATAAGGGCCTTTGTTGAAAACCTACCCTACGACCCTACATTTTTTTAACCATGGGAATCTATAACTTGTTAGAGTTCTTGGGATAGGCTCAAAATCAAACCCATTGGTTTCCACTATAACCCAAGAGTATATGTAATAAGTTGTATGCCAAATATACCAATAACTTATGACTTAGCAAGGGTTGAGAGTCCAAAACCACACCTGTGGGGGTCCCACTCATGGGAGCATCCACCCTTCTAACCTTATCACAACATGCAAAATGTCTCATCTAAGATTTGAACCTAGGTAGAAAGACTGCAAGACGTACCTCCCAACCATTAAAATTATTGCCCTTTGACTACCCTATAAACCTTGATCACATGCAACTCTATGATCTGTTACTAATATAAAAACTAATAGAGAAAATACAAATGAGAATATTTTTCCATAACTTCTAATGTCAATTGTGTGTCTAGTCTAGTGGCATCATAGTACCCTCCCACGGTACTGACCAGGGTTCGATTCCCTTGATGTGCATTTGTAGTTTTGTGAACCCTACATTTCCTGAGTGCAAGTTTTATTTATTTTATGAGACTGTATTTCGTTTCTTTTCATTGGATTTGTGAACGATGAATAGTTTGGAGTTTTGTCATTCAAAGTCTAAATTTATTTATTTGCGGCCACGGTTCTGACCCGGGTTCGAATGCCGAGATGGGTATTTGAAGTTTTATTTTTATTATGATAATGGAGAACATAAGAATCAAACAAGATAATTATGATGAAAATATACAAGAATAAACTAGAATCCATTCAAATATAGTTGTTTGGGTGGTGTAGTTGGTTATCACGTTAGTCTAACACACTAAAGGTCCCTGTTCAAACCTGGGCTCAGACATCATTAATTATATTATAATCGCTTTTGAGTGTGCAATATACTCAGTTTTCTGTTTGAGCACGAAAATTTAGATAATAAGTGCAATGGAATCTTTGACACTCGGCGATCAATCACAGTCCTCCAAACAGACATTTCTTTTTCAACATAAAAGAGTTGCCATGATTACATTTTTCATTCTCAGTCAGAAAAGAGATTCCATGAGATTCCATGATTGTTGGAGCATGGAAATTAGAGGGTATTAATGTGAGAAGGAATGCCAAACTAAATCTAGGGTATTAATGTGAGAAGGAATGCCAAGGAATAGAGGGAAAATGTTTTTAAAAACCATCCCCGCCTTCACAATCATCTATGTCAATATTATAATTTTAAAATCAAACTTGGAATAATAAGAGAAAAGAGGGAGGCAAAATAATTCAATATTAAACCATATATTTGTGTTTAGTTATGTGTCATAATAAAATTATAATTAATATTTGTGTTTAGTTATGTGTCATAATAAAATTATAATTATAGTGTTTTAAATTTCCCATATCTTTGTGTGTGGTTTTCTTTCCCTGTACCAATGTAACTTTCATGTGCCTCGTGAAATAATGTAACTATTATGTTGTATGTTGTGAAGAGGAATGATTTTACCTAATGGATTAATGACTGATTAGATTACATAATACTAATGAAAGTTATTATAATGAGTTTAATCAATTAAAAAATGAAAAATAAAGTTTTCAAGAAAAAGTATTTTATAATATTAACATTTTGATATAATCTTTCTTTTATTAATAAAATATTTTTATTATTGTTGTGACTAAACTTCAATATTTTATGATATTTACATTTTAATAATCTTTATTTCATCCATAAAATCTTTAAATTATTATGTTATTCACAATCCATTTCATTTATGTTGTTAATTTGGAATTATAAATATTCTTAATTTAAATTTACATTATTATAAAATTATGTAACAAAGACATTTTTTTTTAATAATATTTTCATTTTATATTTTTTTATATTTATATTCCCACTTTTAAGATATAATAATTATTTTTCAAAGGGGTTGGATTTAATGGTGGAAAGCAAGGAGATTTTCACCGTTGGATAAGGTTCAATTTCTATGAGGGTCTAACCTGAAGTCATGGGATCATCTTGAGATAGTGGTTGTGCACACATAAGTGGATCAAAACCTACTCCATGTCCTTCAATTTTTTTAGCCCAAAAACATTGGATCCAACAATGAAAAGTGTGGAGTTTTGCATGAATAAAAACTAATTAATATGAATAGGTGAGTTTAGTCTCCATTTTCGAAGTGATATGGATATACCTGATATACATCCTTTTAATTCTAAAATATAAATATCTCCGATAAATTAACACATTTTCCGTTGTCGTCTAGTACGGTTAGGATACCTGGTTTTCACCCAAGCGACCCCTGTTCAAATCCCGACAGTGAAATGATTGTTAAATTTGTCTTTTGTGAGAATATTTGATTCCGTAACAGTAATACATATGATATGAGAGCAGAATTAATAATGAAAATTTAATATTTAAAAATTCAATATAAACAACAGAAAATTGTGATTTCATCTAAATTTATATAGACAAATTTTCATAAAAAAACCAAAACATATAACAAATTCAAATTCTAACAATAAAAAATATTTTTCAAATTCCTACAATAAATTTTACTTTTACACTTTCTAGAGAGATTCTTTCTAGAGAGATTTGATTCAACAGTAGAAATAATTTTCATGAAAAAACCAAAACATATAACAAATTCAAATTCCAACAATGAAAAATATTTTTCAAATTCCTACAATAAATTTTACTTTTACACTTTCTGGAGAGATTTGATTCAACAGTAGAAATGATAAGACAGTGGAATTAAGAATTGGAATTGGATCCGCGGCTCTTCTGCGTACGATGACTATAAATTCAGATGACCATGGCAGCTGGAATAGCTCAGTGGTTTATAGCGTGTGGCTGTTAACCACAAGGTCGGAAATTCAAGCCATCCATCTATCGTATAATTAGATATTTAAATATTTTTCATTTTCTTGTAATGTTATGGTCACTTAGCAATGAAAAGAAAACTTTATATAATGGTTATGGGCAAAAAAATTTTTTTTATGTAATGGGCATTGGCAATAGTAAAATGAAAAATGGAAAAAAAAAATAAAAATTAATAATAATAAAATGTGTATTTTTTCTTGTTACAAACATCGTATTTTTTTAGTGTTTGATCTTGATTATTGATTAATCATTTTTTTATTTTTTGTTTTTATGGTTTTTTTAATTATATTATTTTTTTTTTGTTTTCATGGTTTTTTTAATTACATTGTAACTTGCCTATCTTTTAAATGGACTAAAGAGAATATCAAAATAATTTGAAGGAACTTAGCATATTAATTTGGTTAATAAAAATCATAAAGATAGTTTTGAGTGTTTTTAAGTTTTGGCTCTTCTCTAGCTATTTTTTTGGGGGATATTTGTCTAAAATCTGACAAGAAATTGTTGGATATTCATATTTGAATGGTTAGTTTTGTATAATCCGAATGCTCTATGGGTTTTTGCATGCTAAATCCATTTATGCATTCAGAAATGAATTTTAAACAACATAAAATAGTGATTTTGTTTCAGCAAAAAAAGGTCAAAACTTAGAATGCCTTAGTTGAATTGGTTGGTGTCACTATTACTAGGACATTGTCCATACTATTTTCAAAATGGGAAGAAGTACCATGAAGTTTCTAGAGAATTTATTTCCAAGGAAAAAAATGCAATTCGAATTATCTTATTTGAGAATTGGTTCACTAAAAAATGCAATTCGAATTATCTTATTTGAGAATTGGTTCACTATCTTAGCAGCGATGTCTTCTCATAGCATAATGACAAATGCATTTGATTTGAATAGTTTTGTCTTCTTAGAATATAGCATATTAATTTTCTTTAAATGTGATATATAATAGGTTGTAAATGGGCATCATCATAAGCATTCTTGAAACAAATGGAATCCATGATATAGTATGGAAAAATCATGAGTTACATCTAAATTTAGTGGTGAATCACCTTTAGAACTTTCACTCACTTACTAAAAGGTGTGGTTTACAGTGTCTTTGGCTTCATGATTTCTTTGGATGTAAGATGACACATACATTAGATAACTGGTATTAAGAAAAATAATCAATTTCTTTTAACCAAAAGAAATCACTTGAACTAAGAAAAAGAATCAATTTCCTTTAACAAAGTCAACTCATATAATGTTATTAATCTCATCTTAAATTACATGCATAGAATCTAGATTGAAATAAAGGAATTTAACAAAATTGAAAGTGTATCACTTTGTATAACATTGAAAGATAATTAATTTCCTAAATCATTGTAATGAAAATAAACTAATTTGTAATCCAATAAGAAGACACAATTTTCATAAAATCTAGATTGAAATAAAGGAATTCAACAAAAATGAAAGGGTGTCACTTTGCATAATGTGCAAGTCCATACATTGAAAGAAAATTTGCTCGAAATTATATTAAGCTTATAATTTCATTTACATCATCAAAACCATGCCAAT
>CBVK0100700373.1:0-24508 GCA_900067695.1 Picea abies
ATAGTGAAAAAGCTTGTGCAGCAGTACAGCATATGAGGAAGAAAAACAGAACGGATGCCTTATGCGCAGAAGGTGAACCCCGGGCGCTTTCCATTGCAATTACAACGCAAAAGATGAGACTATTTCTAAAGTTGGAACACTACCAGGAAAGGAAGAGAAGTGAATTCAACCGAAAACAGAGATTTCAACGAAATAGCTACTCGGAGTCTCTGCTCTATCTGAGAGACGGTGTGTGGATCAAGTGAAAGGCTCCCTGTAACGTTGAAGGTGCCTGAGGCCATTAAATAGAAGCGGGAAGGGTGGGGCTCCAGTTTAGTGCACTGAATAGGCACAGATTATAGGTGGCGGTCGATTCCCCACGGGCCACAGTGCCACGGCTGCATTATACAATGTAGAGTACTAATTGTCGTGTTGACTTACATACTGCACGTTTGAATTGTAAATTTAGAACGTGCGAGTACAGTAACAAAGAAACCACAATGTATGTGCGTACAGATATTTTAAAGCTATTAGGATTTGAATTGCTTTCAGATCCTACTGCGTGTAATAACTGTGTTCTAGCATTTAAACGTTGTTTTTTTTTTTTGGTTTTTCTGCTAATTTTTTTATATTTGATTTTGGTCAAAATTTTGAGAAATGGTTGGATTTGCAGATTTGAGTTGAGTGGTTAAGTTTGTAGAAGTTTTAAATTTGTATAATAGGAATGTCTCAGGAGTTTTTCAATATATTGAATTCATTTATGCATTTAAAAATACATAAAAAATAATAATTCCATCCAAATTTATATGATCAGATTCAAGCCAAAAACACATTACATCGTCAGATTCTAACCAAAAACACAAAAAATAAAACATTTAACCCGCACCTATAATACTTTGTAGCAAAGTAGATATTGCTAACCACAATGGATGTGCCAAATTATAACTTAGAATACTGGGAGAAAAGTAGGCCCTGCCACAAGATTATTTTACTGTCTTTTTACCTTCAGTCTCGACAATATAGGAGTCCTAAATAGTAATCGTGAAAGTCCTGTTAGGTACTTAAAGTTGGTGTTCTTCCTGGGTTGTGATCAGGGGTTAAGTTAATTTTGTAAGGAAGCTGTTCTCTTTTTAATAAAATTTTGGAGAGAAAATTTCCAGAGATATTTTTTTCATAATTTGATAAAATAATTCGGTATAATCATTTTTATAAATTTGGTTTAATTTATTTTATTTTATTGAAAATTGAAGTATGAGTAATGTTTAGTGTGATTAATTTTTATTTTTTTGAAAATTGAAGTATGAGTAATGTTTAGTGTGATTAATTTTTATTTTTTTGAAAATTGAAGTATGAGTAATGTTTCAGTGTGATTAAATTCTCTATGCAGTGAAACAGTATACAATTCTAGATTGGCCGAAATCAGAAATTTGGATTCATACCGTCAGTGATGTTACTATCACGACAATTGCACTATTATTAAGCTGTGTTTTTTTTTCTGAGACAAGTGTCTAAACTTTGTGAGAGTTTTTAAACATAGAACGTAAAAGCCGAAGCCAAAGCCTCACCAGTTTGTTTATGTGACATAGATATTTAGAAGTTTTGGCTTTGACTAGATTTTATTTTTTTAATTTTTATAGTTGTCAATAATATCCAATCTGCTATGTAACATTGAATGTTGTTGTAGGTGAAATGTAGGTCGTTATATTTGAAAGCAATTCAGATTAAATGGTCTATAATCTCTCTGTTAAAGCATTCAACGCTGTATAGCAGGCTGAATATTACTACAGTGATATCCAATCTGCTATGTAGTATTGAATGCTGTTGCAGGTGAAATATAGGTCGTTATATTTGAAAGCAATTCAGATTAAATGGTCTATAATCCACTTGCTAGAGCATTCAATGCTGCATAGCAGACTGAATATTACTACAGTAATATCCAATCTGCTATGTAGTATTGAATGTTGTTACAGGTGAAATATAAGTCATATTTGAAAGCAATTCAGATTAAATGGTCTATAATCCACCTGCTAGAGCATTCAATGCTGCATAGCAGGCTGAAATTACTAGATATTACCATAAGTATATCAATAGCAGGCTGGATATTATTAGATATTACCACAAGTATTGATATGAGTGTTTTGTACTTTCATGATAGTAGCACAAGTATTACTCTTGGAGTGGGCTAACTAGGAGCAACCTTCCTCGGGAGTTACTTTTCTGTAGCCAATCCAGAATTTTGATCTATTTTTCTGAGCATTTGAGTTGGTTTAAAATGAGGTAAAATCCCTGAAATAAGGTTTTGAAATGCATGGAACTTTGATCCATGCAAAACTCAAACTACCCCTGAAAATTTGACTGCATTCAAGTCCGTGTTTTCCATTACTTTTTCGGTTTTGTTTTTACTAGAAAAAATATTTATTTAACTTCTTGAGAGCCTTTAGACCATGTGAGGAAAAACCAAAGCAAAAGCCTGCCAGTCTGCAGCACAAGATAGGAAGACAGCAAGATATTATTCGGAGGTGGATTAGTCTCACCGTGCGATAGATATTTCACATCACCGACAATTTATTCTTATCTCTTTCGCAAGCTGTGTACAACAATCAGAAACCCTATTTGACCAACTCTCGCCAAAGTTGTGTACGATCAAACTATATCCGCTTGAAACGTTTGTATTGAAAGATAGCAGAGCAGATGACAGTGCTGGGGATTCGGGAATCTTAGGAATGGCACAAAGCTCCAACAGAGACCCTGTGCCACTAATTTTTTCAGGCTGTACTTTAAAGCATTTTAATGATTTCAGCCAATGAAAGAAAATAATTGGACGTTTATCAATTCAATCTTTGTGACACATGAAAAAGTATGGGATCACTTTTGAACGTGCTAAATGCGGGAATTGTGTTTGAAGTGACGTTGTGTGCATTTTAATACTGTTGAAACCTACCAACTTCCAAGTATTCCAAGACACTGTTGATCACCATTTTCCTAGGTAATAAGGATGATTAGAGCTTATTATTTCTAATTTTTGGACATTGCATATCCTTTGGACACTACTTGCATATATGGTTCAAATAATAAGCTTTAAATTAGAAGATTGATCGATTAGCACATTATGTATCACTAAGAACCAAGTAGTAGTTAAATTGTGTGAATTTTACATATATATATATATATATATATATAAATAAAGTCTTTTAGCTTTTCATTCCAAAGTTTATTAGTTTGACATTAAATAATTTTATTGATAGAAACTTAAGTACCCACTACAAAGGAAAAATGTGGTGTGTCCTATGTATATGGTATCTACCCAAGTGGTACAAGTGGCCACTCACATGTTTTACTGATTCAAAACGGTTCCACTTTTTGGCAATTCTACTACAATATTTTAGGTTTTACACTTTTAATGTGTTTTTCAAGCATGTCTCTTACACTTTTTGTAATCAATATTAGCTGCACAATCTTTATTACATGTCAAGCACATAGATCATGGATAAAGCTTTGTAATAGTCCAATAAACACGTTAAATGGAGTTTATATAAAAAAGTTGTGCCCCAAAAAAATTGATGTATCAAATGGCCTTCTTAGGCCATGAATTCCTTTTGCTAGATCAACTCCTAGGGTAAAGGTTCTCGATATTTAGGGGTTTTTCATCTTAATGCTTCATATTTTATGTTAAAAAGGTAGGTTTGGTCTCTTGTAATTTCTTCTTGTGAACGATCGTAGCCGAGAATATATCTTTCTTCAAAGATAAGTTACTGACATTCTAGCTAGTTTATATTTCTTTGCATTTTACATTATTTTTCTATTTTCATTCATTAATAGCATTTGGGTTTCATTGTATCACTATGCTCCTTACAATATCTCTGTTTGTTTCCATTTACATTGTCATCTTCATTGATTCCCTAAATAATCCATATCAGTGGTATTAGATAAATCTATTCTCTGTTGTTTCTTTGTGCATGTCTCTAGTGAGGTCAAGGTATAGGAAGTCAGATCTCAAACTAACTAGGCTTGGGAAACACCACTCTCATTGGCCCAAGTGGCCTCCCATGACAGAAGAAAAGAGAGATGATGAAGAAAGAGATCATATCAAGTTGTTACTCGAGGAAGCCCTCATGTAAAAAACAAACAAGATAATGAATATGTTCCCATATATACTTTGATGACTAATAATGGAAATAGAGACACCTTCAACAAGAAGTCATTTCGGAGGTGTGACACCCTTCAATGTACAAGTTACCTTTGACAATATTTTTTTTGAAGGCCAGATAGACACAAATGCTTTTGGGAAATTGTTAAAAAAAAATTAGGGTTATTACTTTGTTCAAAAAAAATTCGATAGTGAAAAGATCACCTCCCAACTCCTTAAGTCCATTCTCCATGTCAAATATTAGTGGGATAGTTACTGGGGGAGACATACTAGAGATCATTCTATAATATTTAAGACAAAACCCACTTGGGTTTTTGTTGATGCTCTCAAGGAGGAATTTTACCCTATTAGATACTATGATGGCCAATACATGAGATGGATGAAGAAATTTTGGAGTACACAATTATCTTCCATACCTTGTGTTTAGAGGTGTGTATCATATACTTTGAGCAACACTTTGTTCTAAAGTACTATAGTGACCTACATGGGTACATTGAAATATAGATTAAGTTCTTGCACATATCCTCACTAGGAGATGCTTATCGGCATGTTGTCGAAATCGAGCAAAAATTTAAGAAAAATAATAAGTGGGAGTTCAAGTCTACAAATCGACCATAGAAACAACATGGTAAAGAAACCTTAAATTGCTAAACAAGGGACAAACCGAGGATATCCAACCTCAAGACAACCAATCCAAGATGAAGGAAAATAAGGGTAACCAGAAGACAAATAAGTACACTTGAAAGTTGTCTGATGTGAAATCAAGAAATACCCTATCACATCATTAAAAAAAAATCTTGAAATATTTATTACTAGTCAATCTAAAATCCTCAAAGTTAAACCCTATCTCAAATTTTGATTTAGGGGTAGATAAGGGAAAGTGAATCATTGACAAAGAACCTAATGCTACCATCAGTACTAAAATGATCCAACTAGAAGAGTTAGAGGATCCCAAGGAAGGTGAGTGCATGTTTTGGGAATCCATTACATTTCATTAGTGACAACAATAGCTAGAAGAACTTGATGTTGGTAGAGGCCATTGAGAGGTTGAAGTTACAGGAAGTTTCACACCCCCACCCATACCACATTGGTTGAATGAGGTAGGGATGAGATATTCATGTCAATCATCATTGTCACCTAACTTAAGGCATCAAGACCTTCAAAGGTGAGATACTATGTGATGGTTCCCAACTTGGAGTTTGTGATGTTCTTTTAGGACAACCCTATTTGTGAAAGTGTCATATTGTTTATGAGTCTAGGCCATGGAATGCTATTGTTTTTTTGGGAGGTTAGCTCTATAGTGTGCCATAGGTAGTTCCAACTATTGTAGTCTCCTTGATTTTAGCATAGTGTAGGAAGGAAATATATTAGATTAGGATATTTTCCCTCTTCATGAACTGGTTAGAAGGTGAACATAATTCTCCTCTGCCTTCTCCCTAGAGTAACATTTTTCTTTTCCTACAAGTTGTCCTTTCAATCTAAGATTCCAAAGGTAATGTTTCCCATGCCTTATAGTTCTAGACTTCTTCTGCAAAACTGTCTTCTACCAACCTTGCTTGAGAATATGATACTAATTCCTCTATGGTAGGTAGGACCTTTACCTCTTGATCGAACATGGAAGGCTTATATATTTTTAGATTTTCCACATTTGCTAATGAGTAAATGCACATGTATGGAGGTAGACTGAGTATGTAGGCATTATCTCACACCTTCTCCAATATCTCAAAAGGGCCATATCATAGAGCCTTCATCTTCTTAGTAGGACATTGTAGCCTTTCCTTATTCAGTTGTAACCAAACCCTATCTCCCACTTTGAAGGACTTCTTGGTCATGTGTTGATCATGTCTGGCCTTATATTTTTTCCATGACTTATTTAGCATCTCCTCTACCTACAAATGGATCTTCCTAATCTTCTCAACAACTTTTTTTTCTCTCATTGCATCTCCTGTGAGGTCCTCCCTCACTCCTCCTCGATTTCCATATACAACATCCAAGGATGAAGGTGGAAATATCCAAAGCAAGCTTCAAAAGGTGACTTACTAGTAGAAGTGTGGATGTATTTGTTCCAAGAGTGTTGTATATAGATTATATTTTCATCTCAGGTCTTCAGATGCTTCTTATTGTAACCCCTCAAAAGATGCACCAAATTCCTTCTGACTACTTTTGTTTTCCCATCTATCAGTGGATGGAATGTTGTATATTTATTCAACTTACTGTCCATCTTTTCCCACAATCTAGTCCAAAATGTACAGACAAATTAGGTGTCCATGTTTGAGATGATGTTCCTTGGTGTCCCAAAGTGCACCAAGAACTATTTAGATAACATGTTTACTACTTCTTGTCCTTTGATGGTATGTTTACAAGGAATGAAATTGCACATCTTGTTGAACATGTCAATTACCAATAAGAGATAGTCATGTCCCTTCCTGGTTGTTGGTAAACTTCCCATAAAATCCATAAAATTGCTTTGCCAAGGTCGAGTGGGTACAAGGGATGGTATAGACCTTGCTTCCTATTATTGAGCATGTTGGTACAACAAAGTATACATCCTCTAATATACCATTCTACAACTTCTTGCATTCTGGGCCAGTACAAATACCTATCTAAGTTGGAAATTGTCTTCCCAACACAAAAATGTCTTGCAACCTTAGAGGTGTGATCCTCTTTGATAAGTTGTAGTCATTCACCTTTACAGATGCAGATCCTCTAGAGATTGTAAATTAACCCATTCTAGAAATGATAGTCATCCTTGATGTAACCTTTTTCTTTATGAATTTGGCCCTATATCTACTAAAACACCTCCTTGAAGTCCTCATCTTCTCGGTATTCCTCACTATATAGATCATGGGTAAAATGATCCATGTGCATCAAAGTTCCCAAAGTTGTAATATTGGATGTGGGTGGCCTTGAAATAATTTCTTCCAACCTATTTTTGTTTCCCTTATTATACTTGATGACTAGATGAAATCGTTGTAAAATCCCCATCCACTTATAATGTCTAGTTTGTTGTATCTTACTCTAGTCCTACAAATAATGTAGTGACTGGTGATCTATGTGGATGTTGGTCTCCTTTCCCATCAAATAATGCTTCCACTTCTTGAAATCTTGAACTAGAGCATAAAGTTCCTTTTCATAGGTAGGGTAGTTGAGAATTGCCTAATGAAATATTTTGGAATGATGGTATACATGCCTTCCTCATTGCATCAATTTTTTTCTTGTGGCATACCCACCTGCATATGTCCACACTTCAAAAGTATTTTTCAAGTTATTAATGCAAGAATTGGCGCTTGACTGATATTTTTTTTCCAGTTCATTGAAAGCCTTCTATTGATTCTTCCCCCCTCTAGAAACTCTTACCACTCATTGTTATGGTGTGGAGTGGTGCAAACACCACAAAAAATGAAGCTATGAACATGTGCAAGTACTTTGTCTCCCCTACAAAACTTCCGACTTTAGTGACATTTGTAGGAACTGGCCATTTCATGATGGCCTCAATATTTTTGGTATCTATCTTGAACTCCCCTCCACCAATCACATACCCCAAATACACCAAATATTGTTGAGAAAACTCACATTCCTTTAGATTAACTAGCAGCTGGTGCTTCTTCAAAGTCTCTAACACCTGCATGAGCTGTGCTCCTCCCAGGTAGCTCTATAAACCAATATATCATCCAAATAGACTATAAGAAATGACTCTAGATATGGATGTAATACATTATTCATTAGTCTCATAAATGTAGGTGGTGCATTACATAAACCAAATGGCATGGCCAACCATCCATACAAGCCTTGACTTGTCTTGAAGGCAATATTCTAGATGTCTTCTTCCTTGATGCATACCTAGTGGTATCCTAATTTGAGCTCCAACTTGGTGAAATATTTTGTGTGCTACCACTGATTTAACATATCATCGATCTAGTGTAGAGGATACATATTCTTTAGTGTAATCTTATTCAATGCTATGTAGTCGATACACATTTGCCAAGTCACATCATTTTTTGGTACAATTATGATAGGTGATGCACAAAGTGAGGCGCTTGGTCGAATCACAACCTGATCTAACAACTGCTACAACTGCTTCTTCACCTCATTTGCTTGCATAACGAACTGTCTATGCAAACATATATTCGAGAATGGTGTAATATCCCCAATTATAATCCTCACAACTATAATTTAATTGTGCAAATATTAATTAGGTTGGTGAGCCGATATGGTTGATAGGGATAGCTCATATGAATTGATATGGCTAGGGGACAAGCTATGTAAAATGTACATTAAAATTATTAATAAAAATAATTATTGTTGGCTACGGTACGAGAGCGATGGTAACGACAGGAGGCTATGATTCCACATGAGAGGGGGATAAAGAGGGGTCCAAGGGGTTATCCATTCCTAATAATTCATCCATTTCATTATAATGTTTATTCCCTTAGAAATATAAAAGAGTTATTAAAGTGATGTAAGAGTGACAGGTGGGAAAGGTCAATTCACCCAATTTATAACAATATGGGATGCGTACAACTACTTTTTGGGAAATATGTGAGTCAATCTTCCATGTAAAGAAAAGGAAATTCGAGTTCATTCTTGGGTCAATTTTTCATGTTGGTTTTGGAGAGCAAGAGGAGAGATGAGTGTTGGAAAAAGAGCACCAACCATGCTATGATTAAGGAAACCCATTGTTGGGATAAGTTTTATGTTGAAAATGAGGTTGTATGCCTGTAATGAAGGATGTATGCTAGTAAGTGACATTTCCTATTGAGGAAATGACTCAAGAGACTTGAGAATGCATTTGTGAGCACTCTTAGAGAAGTTGAGAGTTCCTAGAGTCCCTAACTCTGATATTCCTAGCCAATCAAGTGTACTGAAACCCTAGAGGGAAGTGGGAAGGCACGAAGGACTAAGTGGCAGAGAAGAGGGATCCCATTCCTTGGGTTGTGCAGGTTGAGGGGAAGAGAGCTGGTGTTTTAGAACTGCTATTGGAGTAGAACCCTAGTTTTGGGCTACTGAATGTGGGGAGTGGACAACCAAAAGGGCCATACCTCCTTGTGGACTCATATCCTTAGCTCAGATGTGGCATATTATTAAGATAAATGGAACAAGTAGGTGGTGCATTACATAAACCAAATGGCATGGCCAACCATCCATACAAACATTGACTTGTCTTGAAGGCAATATTCTAGATGTCTTCTTCCTTGATGCGTACCTAGTGGTATCCTAATTTGAGCTCCAACTTGGTGAAATATTTTGTGTGCTACAACGGATTTAACATATCATCGATCTAGGGTAGAGGATACATATTCTTTAGTGTAATCTTATTCAATGTTATGTAGTCGATACACATTTTCCAAGTCACATCCTTCTTTGGTACAGTTATGATAGGTGACGCACAAAGTGAGGTGCTTGGTCGAATCACAACCTGATCTAACAACTATTACAACTGCTTCTTCACTTCATTTGCTTGCATAACGAACTGTCTATACAAACCAATATTCGAGAATGGTGTAATATCCTCAGTTCTAATCCCCACAACAATAATTTAATTGTGCAAATATTAATTAGGTTGGTGAGCCGATATGGTTGATAGGGATAGCTTGTATGAATTGATATGGCTAGGGGACAAGCTATGTAAAATGTACATTAAAATTATTAATAAAAATAATTATTGTTGGCTATGATACGAGAGTGATGCTAACTTCAGGAGGCTATGATTCCACATGAGAGGGGGATAAAGAGGGGTCCAAGGGGTTATCCATTCCTAATAATTCATCCATTCCATGATAATGTTTATTCCCTTAGAAATATCAAAGAGTTATTAAAGTGATGTAAGAGTGACAGGTGGGAAAGGTCAATTCACCCAATTTATAACAATATAGGATGCGTACAACTACTTTTTGGGAAATATGTGAGTCAATCTTCCATGTGAAGAAAAGGAAATTCGAGTTCATTCTTGGGTTAATTTTTCATGTTGGTTTTGGAGAGCAAGAGGAGAGATGAGTGCTAAAAAAAGAGCACCAACCATGCTATGATTAAGGAAAACCATTGTTGGGATAAGTTTTATGTTGAAAATGAGGTTGTAAGCCTAGAATGAAGGATGTATACTAGTAAGTGACATTTCCTATTGAGGAAATGGCTCAAGAGACTTGAGAATGCCATTGTGAGCACTCCTAGAGAAGTTGAGAGTTCCTAGAGTCCCTAGCTCTGATATTCCTAGCCAATCAAGTGCACTGGAACCCTAGAGGGAAGTGGCAAGGCATGAGGGACTAAGTGGCAGAGAAGAGGGATCCCATTCCTTGGGTTGTGCAGGTTGAGGGGAAGAGAGCTGGTGTTTTAGAACTGCTATCGGAGTAGAACCCTGGTTTTGGGCTACTGAATGTGGGGAGTGGACAACCAAAAGGCCCATACCTCCTTGCGAACTCATATCCTTAGCTCAGATGTGGCATATTATTAAGATAAATGGAACAACAATGCCTATGGCTAGGCGGAACATTCCCTGTATGGAACTAGTTGGTTCATCAATTTAAAGATAAGTTTTCTATTATGTTTTAAATGTTAATTCCACTCTGTAAAATGTTTAATTTGAATGTTGTTGGGTTTGTTTGATAATGCCTACATGCATGGGTTTTTTTATTTATGTTATTAGATGCATATTGTTGATTTATTGTGTAAATAAAGTTTTTAAGTGGGTTTAACAAGCAAGGTTCTTTACAATTAGTATCTGAGATGTAGGTTACAACACTAGGCTTACAGGGCTTGCTACAACATATATAGAGTTGTTAATATGTTTTATTTGGGGAGAATCACAATCGACTTGGGTATGTCAAAAATTTCAAGTCAGCAAATGGGTTTTGGTCCTAGAGGCCAAAAATAACAAATCTGTGGCAGTTACACAGGAGTTTGGGGGTGAATTTGAAGTTCACCCAGTAGAGTAATCAAGGTCAAAAACCCTTGAAATTTAGTTTTGCATTGATTTCTTGTTGCAAAGATAAACTTGGTCGATTTTGAGTTCAAATGCAGCTTGTATGGGTTGAATTTGGCTAAGAGGATGAGTCAGACATTGTCATGAAAATTGTGACAGTGGCGAGCCTGAAAATCGCAAAAATCGACTAAGTATTGATAGTGAATGTAAATATTTTGCCGATACATTAACAAGAAAATATTTTACGAAGCCACCGAGGAAGGAAGCATTTCAACGAGAAAATTTGTTTTTGTCTTTGAAACGTTGGTGAAAAAATGAAATTCAGTCATTGATACATCGAGAAGATGTGATTCATTCGCCGAAACATCAATGGAAATATGTGGTTCAATGGTTGATACGTCGGTGAGAAAGTGAGCACTTATGCGCTTGACCAACTCTCTTTTATACGATCGATGTGATTCAATTGTTGATGCATCAATGAGAAGATGTGATTCAGTCGCCGATACATTGGTGAGATGATGTGATTCCGTCGTCGATACGTTGGCAAGAAAAGATGATTTTTCACCGATGCACTGACGAAAAAGAATGATCTGGTATTGACAAAGAAAGAGTACTCCATGCCGATACGTCGGTGAGGAAAAGACATTTGTCGTCGATACACTGGCAATGAATGTGATGTTGACGCCAATACATCCATAAGTAAAACAGATTATGACACCGACACATCAATGGAGAATGAGTTTTTGGCACTGATATGTCAACGGGGAAAAGACATCTTGATGTCGATACATTGGTGGAAAATATGCTTTTTGGGGTTGATACATTGACAAAGGAAAATGATCATGATCACCAATAAAGGAGAAAATATAACAAGAAGAAAGTAAGAAATAAAGAAGAGGAAGAGGGAGAGAAAGAAGAAATAGAACACTACTACAAAATGAGTAATTTGTTACTAAAAAAACAACTAAAAATTAGATATACACGACTATTTTTTAGTCGACAACTAATGATAGCAAATTTGCAGTATCTTTTTCCCCGACTAACTTTTAGTCATATCTCGATTAGTCATTAATTGCCAATTAATGACTAATCGAGATACGACCAAAAGTTAGTCGGGAGAAAAGGACTGCAAATTTGCTACCATTAGTCACTGACTAAAAAATAGTTGTATGTATATGATTTTTAGTTTTTGTTTTAGTAACAAGTTATCCAATTTGTACTAGTGTGGTCACAACTTGGGAGGGTGTCAATTTGGCTCATGAATTTGGGGGAAATCCCTTTTTTGAAGATGCAATTTGATAAGATGTACAATAGGATTGAATGGGATTTCATTCTAGATATGTTGGATTAGTTAGGATTTGGGTCTTTCTTCATTAGGACTATGGAAACTCTTTTTATGCAAGTTTTAGCTAGAGTAATCATTATACAAATTTACACCTTTTAGCATGATTGCAACATGGATTAACATACATTTCTATCAATTGTGTGTTATAAATATAAATAGTGCAAACACAAAGAATTCAAACAACCCCACCAATGACATAAATGAATAGTAGAAAACAATATATGATTTTCCATATAATACATATGTATTTTGTGGTCAGAGGAACTTTGGTAGAAATATACGAAGAAAAAAATGTCCAGGCAATGCATAATTAAGAAGTTCCTACTCAATTACACCTATATTAACTTCTATTTATAGTGAAAAAAATACTTTCCCTACCAATATTGGTTAGAGTAAAAATTTGAAAATGTGTCTTCTACTAGAGTTATATACGGTTCATAGAGTATACAACAATGTATGCAACCTACCAATATTGGTTAGAGTAAAAATTTGAAAATGTGTCTTCTACTAGAGTTATATATGGTTCATAGAGTATACAATAATGTATGCAATGACAACCCAATGAAGCAATTACAACTAACAACCTTGTCTATGTGACTATGTAGACAAGTTCGTGATTCATATCTAAATTTACGAATAAGTATGAATAAAGCTGGGTAAGAAAATTTAGAGGGGTTGTTGAAATGGCAATGTACAAATATAAAATCCATAAGTTATTTCCAAGTTTCCAAGGCTTTAACAATGTAAATCTCTAACTCTATATAATTATATATAAATTTACATATAGATTATCCCTAAAACTATATACCATGTAACTCTCTAAATTTATATCTAATTATCTTAACCCAAACAACAAAAGGACAAAATTATCTTAAAACCAAACGAGACGAGATGAATGGAAGCATGAAACAAGATCAAGGAAAAAAATAAGGACACTTCTTGAGAAAAACTTAAAAATGATGTCAAAATCTAATATCACCTTATTCAAATCCAGAAAATCCAATGTTGATGGAGAAGCTTACACACCTTTCAACTCTCTCTAGTGTCTTTATTCACCATTACTATACTTTTGCATGCCTGTCCCAAAATATATACATAAGTGCACTTACACAGGTTAGAGAAAAATGAAAAATAGTTTCTATGTAAAATGTGTGCAATAATGTCTCCTCCACAATTGCATGTAATCCATCCTACATAAAATTAAAATTTACCTCTTTTAGCTTGTGGTTAAACAAATGCATACTCAAGGAAACCAAGCTGGAAAAGTACACGTCATAATTTAGGGAAGATCCTAATACTTACAGATTTTATAATATATAGAAGACCAAAAAAACATATAACTTATAGAGCATAAGACCTTAAACACGGACAAAAATATGAAAACTACAATAGAAATTGAAAAGAAGACAAAATAAGAGAGAAAAAACAATCGTAACTGAATTTGTCTTTAGGCCTACAACCTGCATCTGTTCAAAGAGCACTAAAGCCTTGTTTTGATATCCATTTGACATTCCCATTAATCATTGCATTCCACGAAATCACATTTCTTTCAGCCATTTTTTCAAACATATCATGCACAAACTCTGTACTTTTAATCACATAACAATGAATACACTTTCCAAGTTGCAGATATCCCAGATAAGCGCAAGCCGGAATAACATCGTTGCAAAGTGCGGTCTGACATCATCTGCTTCCATTTGATAATAGAGCCTCAAGGTTTCATCGACATGCCCATTCTGCACATACCCAACAATCAAAGCACTCCATGAAACCGAATCATGCCAACTCATTTCATTAAACACTTGGCGAGCATCTTCCACAAACCCACATTTCACACCCTGTGATGATTGTAGTCCAAGAAACCACAATTCGTTCAGGCATTTTGTCAAACACTTGGCGCGCATCCTCTATTCTCCCATTTTTACATACTTAATGGTGAACCCTTTATATATACAATAATGGCATCGTTAGAAGGGAGATTCAAATGATAACTTATTAATACTATTTGATAACCATGATATGTGTAAACAATTGTTCGCTTTTACCTCTTGAATGGCTCTCGCGGTCGCAATATGAGTGATACCCTTTTCCTCTACAGTCCACAAAGCGAGCGTGAGGGATGAAGGTTGAAAAATATATATGAATCCCGAATGGCACTCATGGAGACAAATATCAATGGCACTTCTCCTGCATGGATGGTAGAGCGATGGCTCATGTGCTTTCCACTCTTTTATAAAACCCTAATGGCTATTGTTTCACTCCTTCACGGATGGTATAATGGTATAAGAGCGATGGCTCATGGGATTTCTACTCTTTTATAGAACTCTAATCGCACGAGATATGGTGATGATCTGAGATACCAAATGCTCACTCTTGGATGTTATGTTTGTTTTCACGAACCTAAACACAAACGAACCCATTCCCTTCGGAAATCTATGATGTGATAGGGTGTTTTATAGCTTATGGTTCTATTAATGTTGACGATTCTAAATAGATGTGCTATTTTAGAATATTTGGCAGAAATTTAGAATGTATAGCTTACATATGCATGCACCCATTTTGAAAAATCATAATGCCACAAGAAGTTGATGCCAATGGACAGATTGTAATTTACAAACATAATCATTTCTCGTAATAAATCCCAAAACATTTTAGGTAGACATATATTTAACACATTTGTTTCTGAAAGAAAAAAAAAATCAATTTTAATCCAAAGCAGATGTCTCATGTGTATAAAAAATTAAATATGCTTGTGCACATCTATAATTCAGTAAACTAAAACACTAGATTTCATAAGCGTTATAGCTCCATCTAACCAAGAAATAATACAACTAAGATTTATTGCTTGACAAATTTCATCTTCCATGGCCCTCCATGCAGCCACATTTGCCTCTAATCTCCACAATCATTCCTTTAATTTCATCTACATGTATAGCACTAAAGTAAATATTCCTATTATTACCAAAGTCAGTATTAGATCTAACACCATAAGTCACCAAATTATTCAATAGTGCACCAGATTTCCAGTAAATCTTAAATATTCCTCAACTTTAATAATTTCAATAAATACAACTTTCCATTTTCACGAAAATATATGACCATATTTGCTTGATATCCCATTGCAAATTTAGTATTATGATTTTACTGGTCAAAAAACTATTCTTCTGATTACTTCACAACTAACCTTAGCTCAATTGAGAGAGGTTATCTATAAAATGCAAAAACTTGAGAATAACAACTCTAATGGTATTAAATTTAAGTTTAAAGTTTAAACAAAAATCATTTACAAAATAGTTTTAAGGTGGCTTATCTATTAAAACTACAATTATTATTATTAACATTACATGTTCAGTGATATTGACAGAAACCATGGAAACCCCAATAACAACATCATGTTCATTTAAGTGGGGAGTAGCATTAACCCACTAGACCATATGATATTTGTTGACCAGATGAATTGCTACATCTTGTGTTTGAGGTTTTCCAGTCTCCACAACTTTCAATTTCAAACTAACTCCTGCAGTTTCTATATGGAGCATAACCTACACAAAATTTGGTTTGATCAACTTTAATGAGTCCACTCAAAGCTAAAAGATAACTAGGAGAGTAATTAAAATGGCATATTTCACCTACACATGCATGTTAAGAAAAACATTATTGCAGCTTAGTAGAAAGAGAGTCACTGTGAATTGGCTATGATATGTCTAGGAGGAAACCACAACTTATATTCAACATTCCATAGGAGAAACCCATGACATACCAACATCAGATTCAAACAAATTGACTAGATAAAAACATTCTCATCTCTAGAGAATACATAATCAAAGGAAAGGGATAGCCTCTTATGACAATTGTGTATCATAATAGAAAAGATTTCCTAGAAGAAAATTTTGGCTAGAGTAACACAAATAATTCTCCTTTCAAGAAAGTATTTCTACAAAAAGACAAATTTTGTTATGGATAGACCAACATGTGAAGGATTATGACATGCATAAAGATAAACATAAAACACCAAGCTATGTTGAATGATGTACAAATCAACAACCAACCAGACATGGTATCATGTAGAATCATCTACATAGAAATGTTGACTTTGATCTTACATCTACACTAGGATAACATTAAATATAGAATTAGAAAACTAAGACTTGTGATTGTATTGTTGTTCTTAGGAATGACTACTCTTAAGTTATAGAAATAAAATTTTCATCCCTGACAAAATAAAAAACGATATTGATTAGCATAAAGTCTAAAATTTACACCATCTATAATGCCCTAATTTCTTACTGAATTGCAGATGTATGTTATAAAGATCGTGAATTGCAAATTTCCAATTAAGGTTTTTTCGTTCTTTGGCTTCCATACAATTAATCAATCACCCACGGATATGGATATATGGATGGAAATGGGTATTAATTAATTTAGTGGATACATCGATCGATATTTTATTGATACTCCTCCTTTGACCACAACAACAACCCAGCATGTGCCAATTCTGTAGCAGAAACTGCTCAAGACACAAATTATGCATTACAACACTAAAAACCTTGCATTTTCGTCCCTAACAAAAGAAAAAATGATATTTATTATCATAAAGTCATAAATTTAAACCATATATAATGCCCTAATTTCTTACTGAATCATAGAAGAAATCCCAAAGTGAACGAATGCCTCGATGTATTAATAAAATAACAAAATCTGTTATAAAGATCGTGGTTTATAAATTTCCAATTTTCCCATTCTAAGCTTATCCTGCGATGATTTTGGTCCAAGACACCGCATTTTGATAAATAATTTTATCAAAAACTTGGCATACATCCTCTATTCTCCTAGCTGCAAGCATGAACTATCCATAATTAGTTCTAGTCCCAAGAGAGAGAGAGAGAGAGAGAGAGAGAGAGAGAGAGAGAGCATGAGGATATTTATACCTTGGTCGATGAGGAACCTGTTGATATGGACAGATTGAAATAATGTGGGTTATGGAAGTTCTTCTGGTGTCCATTCATGAGGGCACAACCCAGGCTACTGAATGCCTTGGTGGATTATTGGCACCCTGACGCTGAGGCGTTTATGCTTGAGGGGAAATTGTTGACTCCAATGAATGAAGATATATATTTTCTGACTAGGCTCTCAAGGAGAGGGGAACCAATCAACTTGTCTACTTTTTCCCCTAGGCCTCTCAACATCGTTGAGTTGATCGAAATGTATTGTGAGGCCGACATTGAGAAAGTAGGTTCTCAAGTGCCAATCCACAATATTACCAACCTATCACTCCCCACACAACCTAGTTAATTCTTTGGAAGGTGGAAGGTGCATTGCAAAGGCCAAATGGCATCACCAAGAACTCATAATGGTCTTCATGAGTGCAAAAAATCAATTTTGGGAATGCTTGCCTCCTTCATGTGAATTTGGTGATAGTTTGAATGGACATCAATTTTGGTGAAGAATTGAGCCCTTTGATATCATCCAAGAGGTCGTTAATGATGGGAATGAGAAATTTTATCCTTGACTGTGATTTGTTTTAGAGCTCGAAAGTCAGTACACATGTGAAAAGTGCCTTCTTTCTTTAGGACCGTGACAACTGGTGACGAATAAGAACTGGTACTAGGACGAATGACACCAACAACTAGGAACTCTTGAACTATTTGTTTGATTTCATTTTTTTGGACAAATGGATGGCGATAAGGGCATACATTGGATGGGAGGCTACTTGGTATGAGCAGAACAAAATGATCATGCTCACCTAGGGAGGGTGGTAGGTCTTGGGGGTTTTCAAATATGAATTGGTGTTTGTCCAAGACTAATTGCATGTCAAGACGGATAGGTTGAGAAGGTGTCTAACCAATAGCAAAGGCTCTACTCAAGCTAATGATTGCCCCGTGATACTCTCTCTCTCTCTCTCTCTCTCTCTCTCTCTCTCTCTCTCTCTCATGTATGTATGTATGTATGTATGTATGTATGTATGTATGTATGTATAGTCGGTGTCCTTCAACAAAAAACATTTTAGTTGATGTGGCTACAAAATTTTACAACAAGAATATGGTCAAATATTGGTACAAATCAAGGTAATGTAGCTTTTCGACATACCTCAATTTATTCATAGAAGCTCCATGTATGAAATTTGTTGAGCATATTTATTTACAATATTTCTTATAAGCAATGCCCAGAAAATGTCATAGTTTTATTTTCACCAATGTCCTCTAAATTTCATAGCTCCGGTATATTTGTTCAACTTCTAGATTCCTTGTGCTTTTATTGAACTAATTTCCAAATTATTGGCTCAAATAATGTATGATCTAGAAGTTCAAAAGATGTATGGTTTGAAACTTTGAAGTTGGACTAGGACCTTGTATTGTTGTGGCCCATTTGTTCCGAGTTTATTTCCTCAAAACTTTATCCATGTGTGCTTTGAGTGTCGTTTTGATAGCCCATTCCAGTTGTTTGATAGACTCATACTTAGAGATATTTGACTTAATCTTACAATTATCAATCCAAATGTTTACAAGAGTGCCTAATTTTTTATCGGTTTCTTCATGCATGAGCATGGATTTCAGACTTAAATCCTCAACCATATCCATGCATTCACGTGCTTGCATGTAAGCCGCTATATCATTATTAGTCTTATAATAATATTCAATAGCGAATAATTAATATAAAACTTTGAATATAGATTTGCACCTTTCCAAAAGTAGCGATGGGCTGGGAGAAAATTGATGGCGAGCCATGCCTAGAACAAAGAAGAGAGTAGGAGCTAAAAAAATCTCGACTGAAGCACCCAATAGTGGTCACATGCAAAGATTCGATTTCCTTCCATGCGCTTGTGGTGCCCCCACTTCTTGAAACATTCACCAATACTGAGAGGGGGGGTGAATCAATACTGAGCACTTTTAACCATTTTTAATCACAACATGTAAACATCAAATTATCAACAATTTATCACTTATGCTTGCATTCAAGGTATCATAAACATTAACCATAGATACAAAGTACACAAGAATTTTACGTGGAAACCTAAATGGGAGAAAACCACATAACACTTTTTAATATATATCCTGAATATTACATCCACTAGAAGCACCAACTTCCAAAATTCTCTAGCACCAACTGGAAGGAGGAACCAACCCCCTATTTACAGGCTCCAATCTGAAGGAATCTACAACTCCCCAAATTCTCCATCTCCATCTAGAAGGTGGCTCCAACCCCCTAGTTTACAGGCTCCAACCTGAAGGAAGCTACGACTCTCTAGATTCTCCAGCTCCAACTAGAAGGAGGATCCAACCACCTAGTTTTATGAGCACCAACTTAGAGGAAGCTGCAACTCCCCTGCAAGCACCAACCTACTATTTGAAGACACCAATCTTCCCATGCACCACCCAACCACCCTTGTTTCTCAGGCACCAACCTGAAGGAGACTTCAATCTCCTACTTTGCACCACCTTGCCACTCTTAAATATAAATGAGAGAATCAACTTGTCACTATTACTTTCACTGATACCGATATATCACCATCATCAAAACTAGCTCCACTACAATTGATACATCATCATCATCAAAATTGGATACACCATAATCGATACATCATCATCAAAAACTAGATCCACCACAATTGATATATCATCATCATCAAAATTGGATATACCATAACTAATACATCAAAATCATCAAAACTAGATCCACCAAAAATTATACATCAACATCATCAAACTGGGTCCACATAGAAATACTAGTTCCACATGTGTCCACATATAAACCTCAACATCACTTCTTAAATCTACATACAAAGCTACTCGGAATTGTACATCAAATATGAAAACTTGTAAGTTTCACCACAAGCTCAATTTTCCATTTCTGATTTTGAAACTTGGACCTCAGATATTAGGATATATTCTCCTTATGATGCAATAAGTGGAATTCAATTTGGACATACCAAGCTTCAAATATAACAGTTTTATCTCGAACACTTGTTTGGCACTAGTTTTTGGATTAGTAACAAACCATAACTTTCAACAAGTACAACTCCATACATGTAATTAACCAAGTTCTAAAACATGTACCCAATCCTCTTTGATATCTTCTCTGAATTCCTCCAAGTTTCACTCCTTGAATTGTCCTTGACAAAGAGTTATAAAGAAATTGACAGACCTTCCTGAATTTTGGCCTATTCTGGAGAGAAAACTTGTACAACATGCCACATGCTCAATATTTGATATATAATTATGAAACTCATAGAAAAAATACTGCAGACTATAATCTTTCCAATTTATTTTGTATTACATAATTTGGATCCTCTATGAAGAATTTATGACTATTTGACCCAGAACGCTTGTTTGAGACTAGTTACAAGACTAGCCAAAAACCTTGTCTTCCACAGAGTGCATCTCTAAAAGTACAACGACCTAGAAGCTGAAATCCGTACCATAAGTACCTTGATATGTCTTCTCAACATCTTCCAAGTTTTACTATATGAATCATTCTTAAAAACATACCTTAGAACACATCATCACAAGCCTTCATCTCCCCTTAGAATTTCACCCTTATTCACTTCATTTTCCCTCTGAAATTCACTGCCAAGATTATGCTAAGAGATCACAATATTGAATGATCAATAATGATACTTCCTTGAGACAAATGAGGTGCTCTTTGTGGGTATTTATACTTTTCCAAGTACCTCCTTTGCTTGTCTTTAGGGCCGACCTATAACTTCGTGTTTGCAACAACTTTTCTCCTTTACTTGACTTTAGGGCCAACTCGTAACTTCTTTGACCTTAGATCCAAGGCTTCTTGACCATACTTCATGGATTCAACTTTAAGAGAGCATAACTTATCAACCATTAGGAACCACATGGCATGCCATCTACCAATGGAAACAACTTGACAAGGACTACCAATCCAGTGGGGTTTTGCATTCATTTGTCATGTCCTTCATACTCCTTTTCTTTAATCAACTTTGGGATTCATGACCACACCTCTAGGGATTCTTAACCACTTAACCATATTTCCAGGGATTCTTGTATACTTGTTCAAAGTGTCTTCCCATGAGGGACATTCTTAAAGCTACGCCATAAGGAGGTCACTTTGGAGACTTCTTCAAATACATGCATCACTTCTAGAGGCTTGTAGACTTCTTCTAGGGTTGACATCAATGAAAAATGATTTTCCAACACCACTCTCACTGGGGTTGGGAGTTTTCACTTCTGGCATTATTTTTTTCCAATAAATACCCATGCTCTCAATATCGATTAGACTAGGAGTAGGGTTTTTCCTCTCTGCACCATTCACTGATTTTCTTCCTTCTAACTTGCATTTGATAGAGGTTTAATGAAAATAAAATACTATGTATGACTAGGTGTCATAACATTGAATAATTAATGTTATTTTTATACTTTTACCCTTTCTATCAGGCTAGGACAATTGGTAGCATGTCCTCTTCCCGCTCTTACATGGATGCAATCCTTTCAAGCCCCAGTCAAAGTTCAAAGTTCCAACACTATGTATAGCTCTATGACTTAGGGGCTCTAGATCCCAGAAAACAATAACCACCTACCTTTATCAAAGTAGAAAACATTCATGGTGAGCCTTCTTGTGATATAAGGTGTCTATATCAGTAGACACAACATCCATTTTAGTGAAGAAAAATGCACACATTTTGTGATTTTTTCCAAAGAAGAAAAATGTGCATGGCCCCCAATTTATTGTTGTTGCTCCATAATGTCATGTGGGACATTAGGATTTAATAGAAATATTTACCACATGTCCTCGTTAGATACTCTGCATGCAAACACAGGAGTAGATGGTTGTTTCTAGCAGTTTGTTTCCAACACTCGCTAGTCTAAACGACATAGCTACCACCACCATCTAGCATATGATATAGGCCTCCATGAATTCTCGTCAACCTTTTTTGTATGAAATCACATAATGAAAACCCTCTACATTGGCCTCCATCCGATGTTGCACAACAACACATGGCACATCTAGGGTTGGAAACATGACTAGAACATCTAGCCTCTCCAATAGTTTACTCTTGAGTAAAGGCGAACAGAACTTGTAGGCAAGCAAATCATTCTCCTATGGGACCTTAACAAAGGGAGTGACAATACTCTGCTTCATCATCTTGACTAGGCTTTTCCATCTCTCTCCATAATAGATTCTCATCTCTGATGATCAACACAAGACTCAATCGAGACCCCATAAAACTAGCTCGATTTCCTTTGCTATTGGGCGTCTGGAAACCATGATTCCAAAGAGAAGTTGCCCATATTTCAATATCAAAATCATGTATAAAGGGGGACTTGCAGGATCCCATGGCCTAGGAAAAATTCACAAAAACTTCATTTGGATCCCTTGATGAAAGTTATATTAGGAGTCTCCCACAAGTGAAGGATGACATATATGAAATAGTGGCACCAAGAACCCCTATTGTCTAGGGAGATATCGTGGTTTCCAAGGGATCTGTTGAAGGAGAATTAATTCAACACAAAACATTTTCATGGGAAAACATTTCCAAGATGCAAATTTATCTCCTTCAATAATGAATCCTCATGTTCTAGTCAAGGCATCAAGTCATAGCTAAGATCACATTATGCTTGAACAAAAATGATGCGAGAGGTTGTGCCAAAGATTCATAGCTCTTTTGGCTCTTATTCCTAGGTTAAAGAAGGTAATCCTATTAAGATGCACATTAAACAATTTTTTTTCTGAAATTCAAGAGCCCATATGCAATGACTGTCATTCGACATAGAACTAGAATTTTCCTTTTTAATTTCTACAAATCCACATCCCATTGTGGACTTGGGTGCCTAAAAGGTGAGTAGGAACCTATACTTGCATTGAGAGCACACTATCTTAAATTTGTATGCATAAATATTGGGATTATGCACAATGTTGTCTCTTAAAACCATGTAGCTAACGTTAGAGTCTTATTTTTGGTAAATAGAAAAGGCTTTAGTTCCTGATGATGCTATCAAATATGTGAAGAAGTTAAAAAAAAAACTCAATTGGCTTTAGTAACAAACTCCAAAAAAACATGGTGCTACCATGGTTTACTAATAAATCTCTTTTATTTTATATTTATTGTATCATCAAATAATTATTTATTTGTCTTATATTTATTATATTAAATAATTATTTATCTTATATTTATTATATCATCAAATAATTATTATTTAAAAATTAATGTTAAATAATCATCACATAAACTACATTTGAACTTTATAGAATTACTTTACCTAAAATTTACATAATTTATTTTATTAATAATTAATAAAATCATTAATTTTACTTTAAAAATTATTAAATTTAAATATTTTTTGCTTCAATAAAAGTTATTAGAACAAATAAAATACACTTGGAATATCATAGAAACGAATTCCAAACAAACCAATTTTTCACATAAATTAAATTAAATTTATTACAACAAATAAAATACACAGAAACGAATTCCAAACAAACCAATTTCTCACATAAATTAAATTAAATGTTCATTGTAAATATTATTTACCAATTTAAATCTATTTTAACTTTCAATTTATTAAACACTATAACATTTTTAAAAATATTTGAAATTAAAAACTTTTAATTAATATTATTTACCAATTTAAATCTATTTTAACTTTCAATTTATTAAACACTATTACATTTTAAAAAATATTTGAAATTAAAAACTTTTAATTAATATAAATTTACATAGATGTGCTTATATAAAGAGAATAATAATATAAAAACTATATTCCATTAATTTTAGTATATAATTGGATATAAGGATCAATAGTAATTGTTGATCTAGTTTTGTTTCAAAGTGATTGGTTGAATGCACGTTTGGATACACAGTTATATTCAAATGTGTATTCTGTGATTAATGGCTAATGTAAATATAAATATATAAAAATAATATTATTTATATTTTATTGATTTTGATATATATAATTGAGAAGAGAGGAAGACAAATATTTATAATTAATATATGAAAATAATATTAATTATATTTTATTGGTTTTGATATATATATATAAAAATAATATTATTTATATTTTATTGATTTTGATATATATAATTGAGAAGAGAGGAAGACAAATATTTATAATTAATATATGAAAATAATATTAATTATATTTTATTGGTTTTG
>CBVK0100700407.1:0-22742 GCA_900067695.1 Picea abies
TAGGATGCTTCTACTGAAGGCTTTAACCCTCAGACTCGTTGTTGACCGCGTTTCATCCATTTTCACACTGAATCAGGCAGTTTCAACCCTGATTCACATGTTTTCTATGCGCAAGCCATCATATTCTTTTAGAAGAGATAGTTCTGGCATCTTATTAAGACTTGTATCCCGAAATCACATCAATACACAATTTTCTAGTGTCTATGACAACAACTGCAATTATCTCTAAAGGAAACATAGATCTACTGACTGCAAGGCAGTTGCAAAAGCCTCCTAAAAGCACATTAAACAAGACAATAAACCTGGATATGATGCCTCCGCTCTCCTAGTTGCTAAACCCATTGCAGAGAACTCTCTGTCAATGTAGATCTGCCACCTAATTGCCACAATGAGGTTCCTCTCTCCTCAAACATTCCCTACAGCCTGCACAAATGACCTCAACAACCTGTAGATGTCCCTACTGTCAGAAACTGGCCTCCACATCCTGCAAAAGGACCCCCGCTTCTTATCAAAATCCTTACCGCCTGCCTTTTCTTGCAGATCTAACCTAGAACAGGGCATCGACCCCTTCTTAAGACAATGGGTCAAAACCATTCAACACTAATGGTGTCTTTGGTTTACTCCATGGTTCTCTTTTAATCTTCAACTCGAGGGTTAAGATATCGGCATAATGAACCAATGATACGAAGGGAAAATTGGGTCCCTATATCTCGAGTCCCACATGAAAATTTGAATTAAACCTACGTGCCCCTTTTTTAAATCGGTTTTTGGCATTCCTTATGTTTTGGTTTCTTTGCCTCTTGAGTTCACGATTTGTTGATCCCCGACTTCCTCCGTACTCCTAACACGCGTCCCACCGAATGGATGGTTCAGATTCTGCGTTAGGGTTTCCTCTAGGGATTTCCCCGATCCTTCGATCACAGGAATACCGATTTGCCAATTCCTGATACGTTGGTCCTTCGATGGGCCTTTGACCTATCACCTGTCCTCTAGGGTGTCCCACACACTATCTTCTTTATTGGGAAATCTCGTATCGCAATTTCGCGATGTCTGATGCACTTGTTCATGGGACTTGCGAAACTCTGATTCCCGATTCTCCGATGAAGCCTTTCTCCCGGTGGTGCCCAATCACTGCCACACGTCCTTCCAAATGGATAGTCCCGATTATGTCAGGATTTCAAGACTTTCAATGTTTCGGTTCTCATGACCTTGAGAACTCCGATCTCCCGATGGCTTATCTCCCTTGCAGCTTCTGCGGATCTGACGACTGTCGGTGACCCTCTTCAGCGATCATACACGCCCATCCAAAACTCAACCATACACTGATTTTATTACATGAAAACTCTTCTTCTTCCTTTGCATCATGATTTTCCATCAATGACAATAGTTCCAACAGGAGTTTGGTAACTGAACACCATAGTCAGTGGGATCAAATTCTAGCACAAGTTGAGTTTGCATATAATGACTCAGTGAAAAGAAGCACTAGGAAAAGTCCATTTCAAATCGTATATGGAATGAATCCGAGGGGAGTTTTGGAGTTGAGAGATCTGAAGCAGAGTGAGTTTAGGAGCACCGGAGCCAAAGATTTCACTACAGAGATGCAGGAACTTCACAATCAGATCAAGGAATAGTTGAAGAAAAGAAGCAGTGAATACAAGTGTAAAGTTGATCAACACAGGAGAAACCTTGAATTCGAAGTTGGATATCAAGTTCTAGCACACCTAAGAAAGGAAATATTCTCGAGAGGAACATATAATAATTTGAAATTGAAAATGATAGGTCCATGTAAAATTCTGAGGAGATTTGGTGAGAATGCTTATGAGTTAGAACTGTCAGAAGATGTGGGTATATCTCCCATATTCAACATTGTGTATTTGTATCCTTACAGGAAGGACGAAGACGAAGGATTGGAAGATCAAAGAAAGATCCAATGTGAGAAACATATGCCTGTAGTAGAAACGTTGCAGATAGAAAAGATTGTAGATCGGTGAGTTGGTAAGAAGACCAGAAGGAAGACGTATTTTGAATACTTCGTGAAGTGGAAAGGACGACCAACAGAAGATTCCAGTTGGGTTGGTGAAGCAGAGATGCAGAAGCATGGAAGATCGGTGCAGGAGCTCATGGACAGGATTCCATGAATTTTTCTACTAAGGGAGTATGATGCAGGAGCATCCCCAACAAAGCACAAGTGTGGAAGATAGTTGGGTGCACTAGCGCATATTTTGAAACATTTTGAATTTCAAAGGATCAATATATTAATGTAATATCTGACAAAACATTTTGAGTTATGAATGTCTTTAATGATTGGAGGTTGACCCATCATGTAAGATTGATGGGGAAATGTATTTTGTTTTATGAATTAGATCGTAGTACATATTTAAAGTTTGTGCTCTTATCAGTCTGACTCGATATTTATTGTAATAAGTGTTAAGTAGTTGATAACATTCAATTCCATTAAGATAATGTAGAATAGTTGGAGGGAAGAACTCAAGAGATTCCCTTTGTATAAAGTCTTGTAATATTTTCCAGTAGAGGTTGTTGATGTTTATTGTTGCTGCAGATAGAGGAGAACCGAGTACCAATTGAATCTATCTTGCATAGGTTAAGGAGTAGTGAAGAATAGTGTATGTATGTATACAAGTTCCTGTTGAATGAATATAACAGAGATATATTGTCCCAAATGTGTGTTGTTTTTGCATCTATCTGAATGAGTAAATGGTAGGCCCTTTTGTTTATTATCAACACTCTATTATTATTCATTTTCTTGTATCCATGACTTCATTTACTTTGTTGAATGTATGATTCACTGTGAAGAGTAGATGAGTTTCAATCGTTTCTCTTCATTGAGCAAGTGCAAGGTGTGCATAGTGTTCGCAAGGAGTGCATGACCGAGTCTGTTTGGACTCGAAATATCAGAAGAGATAGTGAAACTCATATGTATGCAAGGAGTGCATCAACGCCTGTAAGGAGTGCGTGAAAAATTTATTAGACTCAAAATATCAGGAGGAGTAGTGTGATTTCATTTGTGGGAGACAGAAGCAGTCAGAGAATAGTCGCAAGGAGTGCGAAGCCATCCACAAGGAGAGGCTGAGTGGTGGATGAAAACCTGTTGCAAGGTGTGCACAGATCAGAATTTTGACTAAGTGTCGAAAGAAGTGCTCAGAGAACCGAAGGAGTAAAGTTCAAGAGGGAGAGTGACATAAATATTCAAGGGGGGAGTCCCTGGAGCATTCATTGAAATTCAGTGAATGGGATTCATTCTCAGAGAAAGACGAATCATTCCAAACCATCAGATCTGGTAATACTACGAGGAGGATAGTTGTGGAGTGTTTTAGCATTTTGAATCTCAACAAGTTTGGAATTTGACAGAAACAGGGTCGCGAAGCCCGAAGTCGCGATTCAAGATTGACCATTGATTGCAGAGGAGTACTGGCAACAGATTAGGGAGTTCGAGAATGAGAATATCATAGGTTGTGGGTGGAATTCCTAAATTTTCGTGAAGTCTGAACCATAGTGGGGACGACGAATCTGAGGAGACAGGTGGTGGAATTTCAGAACCTTGGATATTAGAGCTTCGGGAAAAGGCGAGAGAAGGATTCATAATATTTATGAATTTAGAGATAGACCCACGTTCATGGTCGTGGTCATTTGTGGAAGAGACATGTGTGTGTGGGTAGAGCAGTTTCAGGTGCCCGTAGGGACCCAAGGAATCGCTCTGACTCAGTATTTCAATGATCCATGACCGGGAGGTCGAGCAACCCTTTGGAGGGAAGGGGGTTTGTGTCACCATGACATCATGGAAAATATCAAACTGAAACATATCCAAGTAGCACTTCTTTTTTCATCTGCACTCCCTGCCCAATATGAATTGATAAATCCATGGAGTTGTATATCATAACTTAAACGTCCCACAAAACAAACATTAATGAGCCAATCAATTGTTGATATAGGGACGGGTCTACTGAATTAGAGTCTCTCAACTTCTTCATATCTATCATCATGGGAGTTTTCCATGGATTATCAATCCATCATCCCAGACTTCTGAAGAACTACTTCAATATAGTTCCCCTCTCATAGGAAGTTTTCACCACGCTTTTGTTATACCTAAGAGGCTTTGCACCAAGTTTGCTTGAATCCATACAAGGTCTTCTTCCATATGCATACAAGGGTCTCTTTCTGTTATACTTCAAAACCTTGAGGTTGATCTACATACACTTCTTCTTCAATTACTTTATTTGAGAAGAACAGTCTTTACATTCATCTGATGTAAAATCCAACCCATGGATACTACAGGAGATATAATGGCTCACGTAGAGGTATGTATGGTTACTGGAACAAGTTTTCATCATATTATTCTCCCTCCTTCTGGGAGAACCCTCTAGCCCCGATTCTTTCCTTGTATCTAGCAATGCTCAAGTATTTTTCACAATTTCTCACATACATTCTTCTTCATCACAACTTCCTTCCATTCCTTCTTCTTGGCTGCTTCTAGTGGTTTCAAACTGGTTCAATTGGTTGTTCTAACTTTTCTTTCTTTCCTTGAATATTCATGTTCTTCCTCATGTTTCTCTTCAATGTTGGATTCCATGGAATCTTCTATAGAATACATGCCCTTCTTTGAAGGCTCCAACCTTCTGCCATAGGAATATAAATGTAGATGGATAACCAAGGATATTCAAGGCTTATTTTCTTATAAGACTTCTTCTAGAGTCAAGTTGAACACGTGTTGGTTGCTACTTCCAATGAATAACATGGACATATAATTCATGGTATTCAAGGATTCTTAAATGGATCATATCGTTGGGGATTAGCTCCCTTCTAATCCTAGCTTCATGCCTAAATGAACAATATACATGCTCTTCTTTTGGAATTTTGTGATCAACTGCCTCCATTTGAGAGAGTCCATGCTTTTGTTTGTTGCATCTCTCTTTGCTTTCTACAAAGTCTCACGAGCCTGTTCTAGTTTCCTTTTGATTTTTGACTTCCTTCGAGTATGACTCCTATAAGTTTCTTTAAGTTTGTTTCTATATGTTCTGATTGTTTCCCATCTGGAAGTTGTGTCATCCTTATAAACTTATTCTATGACGAATTCTACAAGGATTGTTCATCAAACATATTTCACAAGGGTACCTGTCAGGAACAAGAAAAATAAGAGAAAACAAGAAATATCTATCTATAGGAGATGTTAGTTCAACTTGCAAACAAGTACAATAAGCATCTATATCAATAGTATTCATATGAAGTTGAGTATTCATTGCACCTGAAACCTAAAGCCTCAACTAATACAGAGAGTGAGCTTGTTCTTTTGAATGCACTGAATCTAAGATTATAGCTTGGACAATATCTCTAGTACTTTCCCTGCAAACACACTCATGCTTTTCTAGATGATATAACTTAGATAACATATACAAGTGCATACCTTTGAAACCTTGTAGCATCGTCCAACTTGTCTTCCAATCTGAAACTAAATACCATCTTTAACAAGAAGAGAGTAAAATCTCAATCAAAAGGTTCAATAATTAGACCAATCTAGAAACTCTAAACTTTCAACTTTGACTACAAAATCAATTTGACTATAAGTCAACCTTTGACTTTGACTAGTCAACCTTTAACTTTGACCAGTCAAACTTTGAATTTGACAAAAAATTCAAACCTGACATTTTTGCTAGCTGAGAGTACCAAGAGGTGTGCTAGGCTAGGGTGCACGAGGATGTTAAGGAATTAGGTCAAACATTTCATCATAAGTGTCCAAACACAAGGGTTAGGGTTTGTTGTAGCTGCATAATCAGAAAAACTAGTTGCAGCTATAACTGGTGCCACAACGAGCTTAACAAATAACTTCCCAATTTATCTTCCATTGGTTAGATTGTCTGAAGATAGTGTGGGCCCATAAAATGTTAGAAATAAAGGGATGTGCTCGTTTTTCCATAGACAATATAGAAATATTGTCACCCAACCATAGGCACAAAGGCCACCCCCAAGCACCTTAACCTTGATAGACAAAATAATTATGGTAGTATACCAATAGCCAACCAAGGCTAGTGCACCAAGCAAGAATAATTAGAAACCAAGAAGAAATTACAAATCATAACCAAGATAAATTCCAATCAAAAACCAAAATCCTAGTTGCATTAGCTGCACTCCCTCTCCAAACTTGCACACCACTAGTCTTATGCAATTGTGAGTGAGTGAGTTTCAACTAAGCTCTAACCCCCTCTATTTATACTACTCTATCACAATTGACTGATCCAACTTCTCTTTCTGGAGGATAATAACTCAATATTAAATATCTCTTGAGATGACTTGTCTTCTAGGGTTATTATCCAACGTTTTAGTTTTTCTCTTGCTTCCCAGAATATTCTAGTCTTGTCAAAGGTTACACATAGAGGTTAATACCTCCCGTAAATACCATAATATAAACAATTGGAACTCACAAAGGTAGATTATACATACTACTAGAATGAAATTTTGAATCTCTTGTACATAATGAAGTCAATCCTAGTGAACTTTGGCATAGAAGGTATGCTCAACTTAACTATCAAGCATTACCTTTCCTCAAGAAAATGGTTGAAGGAATACCAAAAATACAATCTATAAATGAAGGAATTTTTAGAGGATGTGTACTTGGTAAAAATGTTAAGAATCCATTCTCAAGTAGCTATAATATATCTAAGGAAATGCTAGATCTAATACATTCATATTTTTGTGGTCTGATGCCAGACAAATCTCTAGGAGGTTCTCTTTATTATGTAACCTCCATAGATGATTATTCACGAAATACTTGGTTATATCTCTTAAAGACATAGGATGAAGTTTTCAACAAGTTTCAAGAATTCAAGGAAGAAATAGAAAACCTCACAAGCAGGAAAATCAAGACTTTGAGAACAAACAATGATGGAGAATACACATCCAAGGAATTTGTTTCCTTTTGCAAATCAACAAGGATTAGTAGGGAGCTAACCATCCCTCACAATCCTCAACAAAATGGTGTAGCGGAAAGGAAGAATAGATCCATTGAAGAAACCATAAAGCCACTAATGAATGATGAAGGTTTATCCATATATCTATGGGGAGATACAACCATGACATCAATATATGTTCAGAACAGAAGTCCCCACCACATATTGAAGGATATGACTCTAGAATAAGCCTTCTCAGGAAAGAAGCCTAATGTGGAACACTTAAGAATATTTGGGTTCCCTGTTTACATTCATATCCCCAAGGATAAAAGGAAGAAACTAGAACCCTCATGAAACAAGGGCATATTTGTTGGATATAGTGAATCATCCAAATCCTACCGAATATATATTCCAAAATAACATAATATTGAAGTCAGCAGATACGTAACCTTCGATGAGGAGATGGATTTCAAGAAATATATATAAGAATCCATGGAAGAAGAATATGAAGAGCCTAAAGAAGAAATCACTTGTCTTCTAGAAAGTCAGAATAAAGAACCAAAACAAATTGATCATCCAATGCAACCATGCGAACCTATTGAATCAGGAATTATACCCAAAACTAGAAAACATCCATATTGGCTTGAAGCTACTCTAAAAGAAGTAGAAATACTCAAATATCCAAGTGGCACTTTCAGAGAAATAAAGAAGCCCAAAATATTCTCCAGCTATGCAACATGTATGAAACAACCTATAAATGAAGAACCCACCACATTTGAAGAAGCAGTTCAAAAGAAATAATGGAAAGAAGCCATGACAAAAGAATAACAATCTATCATGAAAAATGGTGTATGGGAAATTGTTCCTAGACCCAAGGAAAAATCAATGGTAACTTCAAAATGGGTCTACAACATCAAACATGTAGTAGATGTAAGCATAGTTAAATACAAGGCAAGGTTTATGGCTAGAGGGTTCTCCTAGAAGGAGGGAGAATATTATGATGAAACCTTTGCTCTTATTGCTAGATATACTTCTATTAGATCCATTATGTTTCTTGCTACTTCCATGGGATGGAGTTTACATTATATGGGTGTAAAGATAGATTTTCTCAATGGAGAAATTGAAGAAGAAGTATACATTGAACAACATCAAGGTTTTGAGGTGCATCCTAAATACACTCATGTTTGTAGATTACAAAAATCCTTGTACGGACTCAAGCAAGATCCAAGAGCTTGGTATGCCAGGATTGAAAATTACTTAATAATATTTGGTTTATATAAGAGTCATGTATATCCAAATATCTACTACAAGGTTGTGAACAATGCACCTATGATTCTACTATTTTATATCGAGGATTTATTCTTGACAGGTGCAAAATCTCTCATCACCCAATGTAACAAGGAGTTAGCTTCTGAGTTTGATATGAAATATCTTGGTCTCATGCATTATTACTTGGGACCAAAAGTATGGCAGAAGTGTGGTGAAGTCTTCCTTGAACATGGAAAGTATGCAGTAAAAATCCTTCAGAAATTGGGAATGATGGATTGTAAATCCATGGCCTTTCCTATGATGACGGACATAAGAAGAGTAAGAGAATCAGTTTATGATCCAGTAGATCTGTCCCTATATCTTTAACTGATTGGATCATTGATGTATCTAGTGAATACTAGACCATATATTTTCTTTTTTGTAAACACTTTAAGCTAGTTCTAGGTGGAACCCAAACATGAGCACTGGATATATGCATAGCATGTTCTAAGATATATTCATGGGACATTAAACTATGGTTTAATATACACCTCAACTAGTGACATAAAACTTCATGGATTCACAGATTCAGATTGGGAAGGGAGTATAGAAGAAATAATGAGTACTTCAGGGATGTGTTTCAGCTTGATCTCTACTATGATATCATGGGCCATTAGGAAACATAAGTCTGTCGCACTCAACATTGCAAAATTAGAATATATCGTAGTGTGTGAAGTGTGTACCAAAGTAGTATGGATGAGGAAGATGATTTTTGGACTATTTGATTAGTTACCAAATTCGACCGTAAATATTGTGACAATAAAAGTTGTATGAATCTATCAGAATACCCAATGTTTCATGACCAGTTGAAACATATTGAGATCAAATACTACTTTATTTGTGATAAAGTCCAGGAAGTAGAAGTGAAACTCCCATATATCTCCACATATGAGAAAGTAGCATATATTTTGACAAAGCCTCTATCCAGAATAAAGTTTGCGTACTTAAGGGACAAGATAGGGCTCATGGAGATAACTCCCCTAGTTAAAAGGGAAGAGGTGGCTCCCCAGTTTGAGAGGGAGAACTAATATGTTATTGATTTATGGGAAATCATTTTCCAGTTTAGAAAATGGTCCAAGTTGGGAAGTCACCTTCCAGTCCGAAAAGTGTCCCAAGATTTATAACACACAAGCATTTTCCAGTTCGGAAAATGGTCCAGATCGAACAATTATTTTCGTAATGAAAATGATCCAATAGATTGTTGATGTACCATAGAAAACGATTCCCCTTGTGGCTAGTGTGGGGGAATGGTCTAGGAAAATCATTCGTCTTGGCAGTCACTCTGAGTAGTGGTGAAGAATAATGTTCCACCTCTCTGGGAAGTCATTCCTTCGAGGTTCACAATTGTGAGTAGTTTTGAAGAATGGTCTATTATAGGAGGTTGGTGTGGGACATTTATTTCCATTAAGAAATGGTTTGGATAGTCATTCCCTAGGGAAAACTCATTCTCTCCAGGTTGCACTATGATTAGTGCTGGAAGAATGGCCCAATTATGTGAATTGTCCAAGTTCAACAATCAGGGATAGGAATTCCCTAGGGCAGACTCATTCTCTATATGTTGCACTATGATTAGTGCCGGTGAAATGGCCTAGTTAGGTGAATGTTCCAGGCTCAGAAATCAAGGACAATTATTTATCTATGATTGAGAAGAATAATCTAGACAACCCATGGCTGATGTTTAAATTTTTGAGGGAAGACGCTCTTCCAGATCTCACAAATGTGAGTGGAATAATGGACCAGATGACTCAGTTTGTATCATGATATTGTGTATATCAAATGATATGATTATTGTAGAGACTGTATGTCTCTGGATAGTAGTTGTATGCTACTGTGGTGGATTTGATCCACTGGTAGTGACTGTGTGTCATTAGTTAGTAGCAGTGTGATACTAGGAGTGGTTGTGTGCCACTGGATAGTAGTTGTATACTACTATGTGTAGACACAATTCTGTTCTATTGGATGGAATTGTTCTGATTACCATGGATACTATCCATTTGGATAGTGATGATGGTGCTCGTGATTTGATCATGAGATAGCCTATGTGGCTATGATGATGTTACTGACTGAATGGTCTATTTGTGCCTAAGACCATTTCCTTTAATACCTCCCTAGCAAGGAGGGAGTGTTGATATTATGGAAACTGCAGGAGGTATTAACCTCTACGCGTAACCTTGATGAGACTACAATATTTTGGGAAGCAAGAGAAACCATAAAACATTGGATAATAACCCTATAAGACAAGTAAAACTCAAGAGATTAATTAATATTAAGTTAATAGTCTCCAGAAATGTTGGACACACCAACCACACTGAGAGGGGGGCTTGAACCAGTGTAGGGATCCTTTTTAAATCTCCCCCTTCACAAAACTCCTTAGTTAGCAATCACCATTTACTCATTACTTATTGTTTTTACTCATTACTTATTGTTGTCATTTATAACTAGTTAAATGTGAACATACATCAACAACATATACCAACAACAAATATCATCAATAAGTCATCACCACAAGGAACACAAATAACACAAGATGTATGTACAATTTTCATTTTATTACAGGCTACAATCCTTGGGTTATAAGCAACAACTGAATAGAGTTACAACTCCACAAGAGTACCAACTATATAATTCAAGACTCAGCTTACACAACTCAACACCAACTAAGAAGAGGAATTAATCCTTAGCAGATACCAATCTGTCAATAGGTACGCGACCTGTCAGTAGTGCAACACACATATGTACGTGCCCTACCAGTAGCACAACTCGCATATGTACACAGGTTGTCTGTACTACAACCTACATATGTCTTCTGAGTAATTAAGGTTTTATCTCTATGAAAAACTTAGATCCTTTGTAGCCTTCAATCACATCTACTTCTGTCTTTCATTGTCCAATCTGAACCATAACAAATCACAACACATCTATGCTCTCCCACAACTTGCTCATGAACCTCAACCATACAATATGAATGCTACTTAATCATGTATAAGAAACCAGTATATTATGGCAATCATATTAGTACTGAACCATAAGATTGTTTCTCACTCTATCAATCAACCAACATAACCATATCACAATAGTCATACCAAGAATTCCTTAAGAATTCACCATACAATAAGAAGGAGTATCTATCAAGACAACTATGTAACCATACCCGAGTTTCTATGGAAGATCTGAGCCCATAGAATACAGATATGGAACTTGCTTCAGACTTCAAGAACCTGGCATCATCTCACACTCAAGTCTTCATTGGCGTCCATGAGAACTTGCAATCCCTCTCTTACTCAAAATAGATCTTCAAGCTATGCTCAAGACATGATTTTCACAAGAGACCCTTGCTTCTTATTTATATTGTCCAAGTAGCTTTCTTAGAAGCATGTTCTAGGACACTTTGTCCACATAGTCACCTATGTCCAACTTTGCCCAATTTTCCACTTGTCCATGTATCCAATAGCCACTTGACCACTTAACCCATTTTCCTCATTTTAGGGTTAACCTTCTTATAACCACTTTCCATAATTAGAAAAATCACCATTTACTTTATTATTTAAATAATCCTCCTTTACTTTGTCACTTCACTTTATTATTTAAATAATCCTCTTTGATTTTGTCACTTAACTTTATTATTTAAATAATCCTCTTTGACTTTGTCACTTCACTTTATTATTTAAATAATCCTCGACTTTGTCACTTCACTTTATTATTTAAATAATCCTCTCTGACTTTGTCACTTCAATTTATTATTTAGATAATACTTTTTGACTTTGTCACTTCACTTTATTTTTTAAATAATTTCTTCTTTGCAAGCACTTTGACTTCTTTGACCTTTTGGGGCTTCAAGCCAACATATGAGGGTCCTCCAACTTTGTAAGGCCATAACTCTCAAACCGTGAGGAGTTATGTGATGTTCCACATACCACCAAAAATGGCATGACAAGAACTATCCATCTAAGATAGTTTCACTAACAAATTCATTGATATTCAACTCATTATTCCATAATTAATAATGGGTTCTCTAACCATACTTCTAGGATAACTCAATTGCAAATCATATTCCCATGAGAGCTTTCACCATAAGGGGACCAGTTCACCGCAAAGTGTCTTCCCGTGAGGGATTTCACCATAAGGGGACCAATTTGGAGTTCATCCATTTGTACAACCATGACAAGACAATAATGAGTAATCTTTACATCAATCAAACTATGCATCATATATCAATGACAACTCATTGATCCATCTTCATCTATGCATACAACTATGAATCCTCTTGACATCAATCCATTGACATCAAGGTCAATACACGATCCATCAATCACTACATCAATATACTATGACAAGACATTGTTCCTTTGACATCAATCCTTTGAAAAAAATCCTTTGGCATCAATGAAAACATGATCCAACAATCTCCCCCTTTGGCATTGATGGAAATACCAACATTGAAGTCAAAACCAATCATTGATGGAAACATGTATACAAGGCATTGCTCTGCAGCAATAGGCATATTAATCATGTCAATGTGACTATCTCCCCCCCTTTGACATCAATGGAAAAGGGTCATTCTCCCCTTGGGGTTGTGCCCCCTTCCTGAACTCTCCTTGGGGATGCTCCCCATGTCTAAATTCCTTTGATCCTCCTCTGAATAATCATTCCCCTTTTGAACAAGGGATATCACTCTTATGTAATGTTGAAGATATATAGCTCATGCTCCCCCTAGAACTATGCATGTGTGCTCTTTCTCCAAGTATAGGTCTCTTGTTCAAGTATTTATCTTTGCATCTGATTAATCTCTCCTCTTGGAATCATGGGAAGAAGAATGACTCCCCCTATATTCTGTGTAATATGAACAATATGCTACCACTACAATATGCTTCTTCTGCAAATGCGATTGCTCGACTGAAACATAGATCAAATTCTCTTTTATGATGATCCTTGGACCTGTCCATGCATCAAACTCGTTCCATACCATACATCATGAAGCAAACGATATGTCAACCATGAAAACATCAAACAAGTACATCATGTGCCAACCATACACAATACCCATGTACATCAATACCATATCATATGCCATAAGATATTATAAATGACATGCTTCAACCATATGCCTCTACCAACATGCCAACCATGTGCGTCGAACAAGTGTCACATCACTCATGATATGCCTCTACAAAGAGCCAAGTGCCACAATCATGTATCTTAATCAATGAAGTGTCTCAAGTATATCATCCATACATCCAAAAGTGCACCAAACATTTATCATCACTTGTACCAAGCAAGTGCATCAACCATGCACCAATACCACAACAAGATGAACTAAAATCGAGATGTTTCCTCGTGCATGTATGCCATGTCCACCATAAAACATGTGCCAATCATATTGCTAGTAGGTGCCTCTAACAATGTACCAAAAGTGTACCAATCATGCATCAACTATAGATCAAGATATGACTCATCAATGATGTACAATATGACCACCTCATCAACTCATCAACTACATGTCCCAATATGTAGCCCATACATATGCCAAATTCATGCACCAATATATCCAACAAATATGCCTCCAATAATACATCATAAGATATATCAATGAAACTCAAATATGTACTAGCCATGTATCACAACAGATCTGCCTCAACCTCCATTCACTACAACAAATACTAAGAATTCATAAATACATGTACTAGAAGTTTCCTCAATAGATCAATGACATCTCTAGCTAGGATCATCATGATATATCTCATAACCAAAGTGTCAAAACTTCACTGTCACAACCAGCATTCTTCTTCAATAGAAAAATGTCTCAATCCACACTCTAAGGTTCGTACCATGCATCCAAGATAGTGTTTCAACACTCAACCATATGTCATCACCATATGTCATCACCATACATACATCAATTATGTATGCCAACATGTAATCATGAAAACCTGCAACAAACATGACAGACCCTGGAATAAAGAGTTATACCATCATACCATGCTACAACTCATATGCATAGCCCTTTTCCCAAGGCTTTTTACCACGGATATGTGGCATGCTTCACGGATAGCTCACGTATGTACGCGACCTATTTATAGGTCAGCTTGTGTATGTATGCTACTGTTCCCATTGTAACCCACATATTCTTCTAAAGATGACAAACTTGAGCTTCCCTTAAGGCTGCCATTTTGTTTTGACTGTTCAGTTTTCTTCACCCACTTCTGAAGGTGTCCCAACTTCTCAGAACTTGATCTCTAAGCTTCCATATTTTCAAAAATGTATTCCTTCCTAACTTCATGCCTTCTTCTAGTCATGTTAAATGAATTCCTCATCATGGACTTTCTTCTTGTGTTCCACCAATCATGGGATTTGTGACCAAATCCACTACAGTTGTAACATCTCATGGTGTGACAATGAGAAACAATGTGTCCTACTTGATCACATCTCTAACACCTTAGGGTGTTATGAAATCTTTCATTATCTCTCCTTGCATATAATCTTCATTCCAAATATTTGTGACCATATTCATCACATGAGTAACATTGACCATGAAAAACATTTTCATACCTTTGCTTTGGTGTCCATCTTGAAGGTGTCTCTCTTCTTTGAGGTGTAAAGATGGCTTCTTGATGTCTTCCTTGCTTTGTTCATTTGAAACTTTCCTTGCCTTGTGTAGATGATTGACTTGCAACATTATTTCCATCCTTTGAGAATGAGGGACTTATCTCATGCTTCTTTGAAGTGCTTGCTTCAACATGTGTAGCTTATTTCTTGTATCCAAGACCTAATTTGTCATTTGGTGATAATTGACAATCCAAGATCTCATTCAAGATTGTTGAGCTATTCTAGAATTTTTTTGACTTCTCTACTTTCTTTCTAAGATCAACAACTTCAGCTTCCAACTTATGACATAACTCTTCCTTTTCATTTACTTGATTCTTTAGTAATTCCTTTATCCTTTTAGCTTCTTCAATTTGGGTCTTGAGATGGACATTGACTTCAAGACTTTTGCTAATATTATCATCTAGCTTCTTATTCTCTTCTATTTCATTCTTTAGTCTTTTGATCTCTTCTTCTTTTTCTTCTAATTGAGTCTTTTTACTTTCTTCTTGTTCCTTGAGCATTTCCTTCAACTTCAAGATATGTCTTTGATTCTTTTTAAGAAACTTTTTAGTGTTATCAGAAAGATAGCTATATTCTATATAAAAATGGTCATAGTTGTATTCAAATAGACCCCATTCAACTTTCCTTTTAATCTCTGATATTTCTTCTTCTACTTCTTCCATGGGATAACTATCATTTAATTCTACACATACTATCTCTAGATTTTCTTCTTCACTTGTAGAGAAATATTCAACATCGTCACATTTTGAATCATGGAAAATAGAGGATTTTGGAGATTCTTTACCTTCATTGTTCTTGATGGAGTTGTATTTAAGGTCTTCCTTTTCTCTTTGGTATGTCTCCTCTAGCTTTAGCCATAGATCCTTGGTGGAAGTGCATTGTCCCATCCTTTCTTTGATAGAACTTGAGATTCCACTAAGAATGGTCTTGAGAGCAAATGCATCATTCTTATTTTCTTCCCTTTGAGATGCAAACTTTGACTTGTTATTCAAATGAACTGATACACCAATAGCTTATTTACAAACACCCTCTCCTATTTCCTTCAAATTCACCTTCATTTCTATTCTCCATGTATAATAGTTTTCCTCATCAAGGATTGGAACTTCATCATCCATTTGTGTGTCCATGGATCTCCTCCAAGATTGTTAAGGCTTATAGTGAAGGCCTGCTCTGATACCAATTGTTGGACACACCGACCACACTGAGTGGGGGCGTAAATCACTATAGGGCTCCTTTTTAAAGCTTCCCCTTAACAAAACTCCTTAGTTAGAAATCACCATTTACTCATTACTTATTGTTGTCATTTATAACTAGTTAAATGTGAACATACATCAGCAACATATACCAACAAAAAATATCATCAATAAGTCATCACCATAAGGAACACAAAGAACACAAGATGTATGTACAATTTTCTTTTTATTACGGACTACAATCCTTGGGTTATCAACAACAACTGAATAGAGTTACAACTCCACAAGAGAATTAGCTCTACAATGCAAGAATCAACTTACACAACTCAACACCAACTAAGAAGAGGAATCAATCCTCAATAGATACTAATATGTCAACAAGTACATGACCTGTCAGTAGTGTAGAACACATATGTACGCACCCTACTAGTAGCACAACTCGCGTATGTATGTGGCATGTCTGTACTATAGCCTGCGTATTCCTTCTGAGTAATTAGGGCTTTCTCTCTATGAAAATATCATATCCTTTACAACCTTTGGTCACATCTACTTTTTTCTTTCATTATCCAATTTGAACCATAACCAATCACAACACATCTATTCTCTCCCACAACTTACTCATGCTCCTCAACCATACAATATGAATGCTACTTAATCATGTATAAGCAACCAGTATACTATGACAATCATATCAATACTGAACCATAAGAGTGTTGCTCACTCTATCAATCAACCAACATAACCATATCACAAAATCCATACTAAGAATTCCTTAAGCATTCACCATACAATAAGCAAGAGTATCTATCAACACAACTATGTAACCATACCAGAGTTTCTATGGCAGATTTGAGCCCATAGAATGCAGATCTGGAACTTGCTTCAAACTTCAAGAACCTGGCATCAAATCACACTTAAGTCTCCATTGGCATCCATGAGAACTTGTAATCTCTCTCTTACTCATAATAGATCTTCAAGTTATGATCAAGATATGATATTCACAAGATACCTTTGCTTTTATTTATACTCTCCAAGTAGCTTCCTTAGAAGCATCTTCTAGGCCACTTTGTCCACTTAGCCACTTTTTCCACATAGTCACCTATGTCCAACTTTGCCCAATTTTCCACTTGTTCATGTATCCAATAGCCACTTGACCACTTAACCCATTTTCCTCATTTTAGGGTTAACCTTCTTATAACCACTTTCCATAATTAGAAAGTTCTCCATTTACTTTATTATTTAAATAATCCTCTTTGATTTTGTCACTTTACTTTAATATTTAAATAATCCTCTTTGACTTTGTCACTTTATTATTTAAATAATCCTCCTTGACTTTGTCACTTTACTTTATTATTTAAATAATCCTCTTTGATTTTGTCACTTCACTTTATTATTTAAATAATCCTCTTTGACTTTTTCACTTCACTTTATTATTTAAATAATCCTCTTTGACTTTGTCACTTCACTTTATTATTTAAATAATCCTCTCTGACTTTATCACTTCACTTTATTATTTAAATAATCCTTTTTGACTTTGTCACTTCACTTTATTATTTAAATAATTTATTCTTTATAAGCACTTGGACTTCTTTGACCTTTTGGGGCTTCAAACCAACATATGAGGGTCTTCCAACTTCGTAAGGCCATAACTCTCAAACTGTGATGAGTTGTCCCACATACCACCAGAAATGACATGACAAGAACTATCCATCTATGATAGTTTCACTAACAAATTCGCTGATCTTCATCTCATTATTCCATAATTAATCATGGTTTCTCTAAACATACCTCTAGGATAACTCAACCGCAAAGCATCTTCCCATGAGGGCTTTCACCATAAGGGGAACACTTTGGAGTTCACCGCAAAGCGTCTTCCCGTGAGGGCTTTCACCATAAAGGGACCACTTTGGAGTTCATCCATTTGTACAACCATGACAAGACAACAATGAGTCATATTTACATCAATCCAACTATGCATCATATATCAATGACAACTCATTGATCCATATTCATATATGCATAAAACTATGAATCCTCTTGACATCAAGGTCAATACATGATCCATCAATCACTACATCAATATACTATGACAAGAAATTGTTCATGTGACATCAATCCTTTGGCATCAATGACAACATGATCCAACAATAAAGAGAATTCAACCCAGTCAGGTGAGTTGGAGAAGTATAAATAGAGGGTGTTAGAGCTCATTTTTCACTCACTCACTCACAACTGCATAAGGACTAGAGGTTTGCATGAATGGTGGATAAATGCAATTGTTTCAATAGTGACTTTGTCTTGGGTTAGGGTTTGGAATTTCTTCTTGGTGTTTGGCTATTGTTGTTTGGTACACTAGCCTTGGAAAGAGAGGTGCACTACCTTGGTTAGATTTCATAATCATTCTATCTGTCAAGGTTAAATGTGCTCAGGGGTGGCCTTTGTGTCGATGGTTGGGTGACAATATTTATATATTTTCTATGGTGAAAACGAGCACATCTCCTATATTCTAAAATTTTTGAGATTGAGTATATAAAGGGGAAGAAGAACGTAGTTTTTGATGCCTTATCTAGGAGATTAGTAGTTTTATCCATGATAGATATCTCAGTGGACTGGAAATCCATTATTTTGGTGGAATACTCTAAGAAGACCTTCACTTGTGAGTTGATGGAGGGTCGTATTTAGGATGACAGGTATAGGGTAGTGGATGACATCATCTACTAGAAATATAGGATCTATATTGTCCCTAAGTCCAAACTCAAGGATAAGATTTTGATGGAGGTACATGATGCACCACTAGCATGGTTCCAAGGGTATATGAAAATCTATAGGCATGTGAGGAATATGTTTTCATGGAAGGGTATCAAGGAGTATGTACTTTGTCATGTGAGGAAGTGCATGACTTTCCAACATAACAAGTAAAAGTTTACACATCATGCAGGACTACTTCAGTCATTATCGATCCAGGAGTAGAAGTGGGATACAATTTCCATGGAATTCATCATAGTATTGCCAAAGGTGTAGGGAAGTGACTGTATCTACATTGTAGTGGACAAATTGACTAAATATGTGCACTTCATCTCCATTCCTTCATAGTACAACGCATCTCAAGTAGCAGATATATTATTCAAGGAGGTGTTCATACTCCATGGTATTCCGAGGAACATAGTTAGTGATCGTGATAGCAGGTTTCTCAACGTGTTTTGGTAGGATCTATTCAATTTATCTAGGAAATATTTGACACCTAGCACTACCTATCACCCCTAGACAAATGAGCATATCGAGATAGTATAAAAATATATCTAGGGGTACCTGAGTAACTATGTGTTAGGGAAGAAACAAACATGGATAAAGTGGTTTCATCTTAAGGAGCATTGCTACAATACCACTCATCACATGTACATCGATATGAGCCCATTCAAGGAATTGTATGGTTATGATGGTCCATCTTTTGTGGTTTTTGAATTTGGGGAGAGTAGAGCTCCCAAGGCCAAATGTTGGTTGCAGGAAAGCCACGACATCTTGAGGGTCCTAAAGGAGAATTTGTAGGTCACCTAGAATTAAAGAAAGTGTATGCTAATAGACGTAGGGTTGAATGAATCTTTGAGGTTGGGGACCTAGTATTTCTCAGGTTACATCCTTATAGATAGTCATCACTAAAGAAGAGTGGTGTCAAGAATCTAAAGCCTCATTTTTTATGGATCCTATAGAGTGATCATGAGAGTTGGGTAGATAGCATATGAGCTAGAGATAATAGAGGTTAACAATATCCACACCACCTTCTATGTATCTTTCCTCAAGAAGGCATTTGGACAACAAGGCACTGCCTCAACATATCTTCCTCCACTAGATGAGGAAGGGAAGTTGGTTCTATCACCTAAAAGGATTGTTGATGTCAGGGAATGAAGGATGAGGAGTAGGTTCATTCGAGAGTACATGGTTTTATAGAGAGGATTTACTACAGAAGGTTCTACCTGGGAAGGAGAACAAAACTTACAACACCCTGAACTGGAATTGCTTGAGGACAAGAAATCTTGGGAAGGGAGGACTGTAATGTCCCCTTCTAATTGATCAAAATAGTGGATGACTCAATAGCCTATACACCTCCTATAGGCTATACAACAAGCAAAAAGGGAGTCAAGGATTTTATTTGGTGTCAAACCCTAAAGTGACATTAGATAAAACACATAATTATATTCAAATGAAATTGGAGGGAAAATTAAGTGAGGGTTTGATTTGGTCAAAAAGAGGGAAAGAAATAGAAGGCCCAAAGGAAGGATAAATAGAGGGGTAACCCCTCTCTTTGGAATTATGATTTTATCTCTTATATTGGTGTTCTCTTGTAGCCATTGTTTTGTTAGGGTTAGAAAAACTCTTGCATTACTACAGTCTAGTTTCGGTGGTGCGATATCTACCCTAGCTATACAAGAGAGAAAGTCCATATGAGACTACTATTGGAGCTTCACTTAGGATTTTTATTTCATTTGAGGATATACCAAGGTATGAAAAAGGTTTATGAATATTTCTAGATGTGGGTTGAGCTCGTATAGTTGTAGGTTTCCAGAGAGTTTCAGATAAATCATGGTTTAGGGCATCCCTGCGGGTTGTGTACGGGGCATCCCGCGAAGCCCCGCTAGATGTCTAACATTTGTCATGTCATGAGGACCTTTATAATAGAGGTTTTGCAGTGGATGGTTAGAGTAGTATGAAAATGGGTATATGAGTGGATCATTTACAGTGGATTCAGGAGGATTGTGGCGGCATTCTAGGTTTTTTTTACTTTGTGTGTGTTATTGTGCAACTACTATTGCAACTAATAGGTATCTGTGTGGGTAGTGTTTGGTACAACTATTTTTACATCCAATATATATTTGTATTTCTATGTTATTTGAAGATTCCATCCATAATAAAATTCCATTATCATCTCTTCCATTTTATGTACTTGGAATGTGTTTGGATAAGATGTTTCTTATAAGTTTACATGCAAAATATTTGTCATAAGTAACCAAACAACATCAAAGCATTGTTTGCAAATTATTTTATTAAACATTCAACTTAAAACACATTATCCTAGCCTGCTATAATTAGGGGACATTACATACTCTAAAAACTCTACCCAAATGGAGGTATGTTCTCTAAGATACCCCTATAAATAGATTGCATGGCTATTTTCTAGAATCATTAGAGAGGAGTCCACAACCACTATCCTGAAATATGTTTTGTATGTCTTCCACCTCTTAGTTCATGAGTATGTTCTATGTGATTGGGCTTGTATCATCTTGAGTGAATTTTTTTTTCAACTTGGAAATTTTCTAAAGACCAAAAAATTCTTTATGAGTTCTTATTTGATTTTTTCAATTGCATATTGTCACATTTTTAAAGACTTCCCTTGCACAAGAAATGTAAATTTTGGTAAGGACCCGGTTCAATTCTAGTATCCAACACTGTGGAAACATAAAGCCCCATATCATTTCTATGAAGTCAAAATTCCTTTTTGTATACCTTTAAGAAAATATTCTATGGTCCTACCACATCAATATTATCTATAGAAGTTGCTACCTTTTTGGAAAGGAAAGGGGTTTTCAAAAAATTGGATGATTTCAGTTTCATCAGAATGTACGATTTTCAAGGAAAACCTTCTCTACTTCCTTTCTATGTATCCAAAAAATTCTTTACCATTGAAGTCTATAAGAAATATAACTTTTGGGAACATTTCTTCGACCAGAAGAGGAAGAAGGAGTTCATTCCATTACTCTAGAAAATTAGAGAGATCACAATTAAAAATATCTCTCATTTTGGATGAACTTGATATTCAATTTGATAACTTTCAGTTACGAGAAATTTCTAAAATTAAGGGATTTGACCCCAACGAATTCTTCATAGCACACATGTTTGTCATAAGCTATGCTTCATTTTTTACAAAGTATATACAATGTAAAGAAGGAGGAGGGGATAAACAAGACCCTTTAGAAGTCATTCATGAGAAAACCCATGATGATCTTGGTACACTGGTAAGTACGAATGAATAGTATAAATAGAGGGGAAGAACCATGAGAATTGGTAACCCTAAGTCCATCTCACCCAATGTATCACAGAGAAGCTCTTCAACAAAGGAAAGAACTCAGGTAGGCAATCATGAAAAAAATAATTCCCATTTTGAAAATTCTGGTGATGAAGGGGACAAGAACCCTTCTAAAGGAGATATCAGAAAATCACACACTACCCCAATATGACTAAAAAGAAAAGGATATGTAATTCAAAATGGAGGGAAGTAAGTTCATGTATCTAAAATGGAAGTGGACACTATAATAGGAGTATGATTGGGTCGAGAAAAGATTCATTGAGAACATAGAAACAACAAATGAACTGGATTGTCGGGAACCAATACTCTTTGAAGAGGAATCTGTCATATAGAAGCATGCAACTAATCTAGGTGGATCTTAGTGGCCATCCACCTTTTCCACTAAATCACCATTTTGAGCCTGTGGTTTTGATAAACCACAATATTCACCCTTTTTATGGGGAATGGAATGTAGTGCCATCTTCATTTGTTAAATATAGACATCATGTAATGATTTCCTAGTGGTCTTATGTACATGCCTGCATCATAGTGTTAATTCACCGGATCCCATTAGAACTCCGTAGTTAAGCGTGCTCGGGCTAGAGTAGTACTATGATAGGTAACCACTTGGGAAGTCCTAGTGTTTTACATGCCTATGGGATTTTATAAATTTAGTCCAAT
>CBVK0100700416.1:0-12137 GCA_900067695.1 Picea abies
AGTTTTTTCCATTGACCTCCACTCATATAAACCAAACATCCACCAAAAAAATTGATGGGTATTGGGCTTATCCTCCCTCAATATGAGGGTTATTCTCAGTGCTAACATTCATGGTGCTGTTGCTGGGAACAAATCAAATATTTTCCCTGGGTAGACCGACAACGAAATTCTGATTCAGAAGGTGCATCAGACATCAGAATCTTTGAAGATTGCACTTGCACCCCACGACTCCCCTGAGGTGACTCCATTGTCTTGACTCCACTATTGCAGTGTGGCTTCTTCTGGCCACACCTAGTAACCCTTGGGAGAAACACAACGATCAAATCTAGTCTTTGATGGTGAAAAAATACTAGACACACTCATTCTGCATATCTTTCACTTGGCGACTCCATGATTAAAGAATCGATCGACGACTCCACTGATTTGAAATGGAAAAAATCTTGGCTCAAAGGTTTACTCCCTTTAATTTTTTTGTTGTTCCTGATTTTCCCAATGTTTTCCCTACTGTGGATGAATGGGGTGATTAGTTTCCCATATTTAGAGAGAGAAAAGAGGACAACCCTACTCAACATCTCCATGAGTTTCATGAACTCATGGATCAGTGGGAGATACATCATGAGGATGTATTAATGAAGATTTTCATTTTCTCATTGGACGGGGATGCCCATGACTGGTATCGATCCTTTCCCCCTGCTAGCATCTCCTCCTTGGAGCAGTTTCATGCAACTTTTAATAAGAATTGTCAAAGGTATTATTCCTGTGAGTTAATATGTCATAACTGTTGGAAGGAATTTGATGACCATGATAAATATATGGTTGTTTCTAATGAAATATATGAGGATGAAGGCTGTGAGGAGGGAGAAGATGTTTTGGGCGAAGTTATGGAACTGGTAAAATCTCTCACTGCCAAACTAGAAAGGTTGGAATCTGAAGACAGTGAAGAGGATTTTCCAGTCCTTGAGGCAGATGTTCTCGGCAGCTCTTCTGAAGATGATAATGAAGATTTCATAGCTTTTGAGGAATTAGTTTCTTCCTCTGATGAGCCTTCTATATAAGATTTAAAGGACTAAGACATTGTGGAAGAGGATTTTTCTATTTTTCTTCACGAGATTTCCCATGATGTGTTTACATTTGGGATTGAAAATCAGGATCGGGAGATCATTCCATTTTTGCAAGATGGAGGAGTTTTGTGATCAACTGTCTTCGATGATTATTATGGTGAGGAGCAGTAGAGCCCCACATCACAGTTTGTTGACCAAAGGAGAATCCAACCCATATATGACAGCTGTGAATTAGATTCTGAGTTGGATATTCAGGATTTCCAAGAACAGACTACAGAGTCATATCCTCTATTCACTAATGAAGAATATTATGAGGAAATCCTCCGTCCTTGGCCTGCAGAAGATGGTGAGAAGTAGATTGAAGAGAAGAGATTTTCCACAGGTCTTGTTTATGATGATTATGAATATGACCCTTGGGAAAGCCATGAAGAAGAATCAGAGGAGAAGCAAAAGGGGCAGTTTATCTCCTATCCAAAGCCTGTAAGTGAGTAGGCATCATGTGAAATTAGTCAACCCACATCAACTTCTTATTCACCTGGAATCTCCAGAGACATTCAGCCATGTGTGAGAAACTATGTAGCAGAGGTGGTTGTCTATTATAAATCTTCTAGAGTTTGTCACTTGGCCTATGAGCCTATGAAGAAATACATGGAGTTGTATTTCCTTCATGTTTTGAGGCCACTCAGTTTTATCCTAACTCCAGCATTAGGAGGAAAGATGAAGAATGTAATCATTCTGTTGTCACGGTTGCATTACCTGTTATCAATCATCAACAGAGTGAAGGAGCTTCCAGTTAGGAAGTTACTTGAATGGATATGGTGGAAATTTTCTTTCAACTAGCACCATGTATTAAAATCAATTAGTTTGGGATGGTACATAAATAAGCTCCTTGGAACATGTGTGTTTTTTTTTGTTTTACTTATAGGACTGTATTTTTCAGTAGGATGTTTTGGGGCTCAACTCCATAGCCCAACAGAAGGAAACTAGAACTGCAAAAGGAGATATTAAAGCCTCACGGGGAGGACTCTATCCCCCGTGGAGCCTAATGTTAGCACATATTCTTGTAGGGGAGTGTTTTCCTTTCAATTTTGGCCCTTGGATGACCAAGTGAGAAAAAGGGGGGCTTAAAAAACCCCACAAATGTGTTTCGACCAAAGTCGAGGTGCGTTCTGCTAAGGAACACATGTATCGGGACCAAGGAGAGTGCCACTTCGAGTATTTTGAATTTGAGAAAGGAACGTAGGAGATCTGGGCCTTCCAACCAGAGGGACATGTGGCATGCGATTGGCATTTCATGATTTTGTGAGGTGGAGCGATCAAGGAATAGAGTTTTAAAACTCGCGAAATGATTTGAGTTGTCCTTCTCAGCAGGATGTGTGGCACACGATTAAGAATTTTGTGATTTCATGGAATGGAGTAGTCAAAGGGTCGAGTCGTGAGGACCTACGATGCGCGATATCGCAAAACGATTAGGTTCATTCGATCAAAGAGGGGAGCGTGTCAGCTGATCTAAGCATCGCGATTTCACAACTCAGGGTTTTGAGCATGGAATACCTCACAAGCTCACGAAACACGAAATCGTGACATGCCTGAGAGTTGGGTTCATGGTCTCAGTGTTTGATCACATGGAAAGAACGTCTAGAAAGAGGGGCTAGCACTCATCACATAGCTAGTGTTTCGTATTATCAAGGAAAAGATCATGGCCATCCATATTGAATTAAGTCCAATCGTTGATCGAGATGGGCCATTTCGCGGAAATGAGCATCGAGATATTTGAAAACAAGGGGAGTGAGAAATCCCAAAATTTCATATGGATAGGCGCAAGGTCAGGGCCTTTGGTCGCATGGGGCAATGAAAGGATCTACGCAAGGGATTGGAGAGCCCAAGTTGGTTACAGAGAAAGAGAAGCCTGGCCTCGGGATACCAGAATTGACTCGAGAGAGTCGTGAGCCTGCCTAGAGCATTCATGGGTGTCAGGGCTCCATCCCAATCCTAATGCAATTAGTTAATGGGTGGTGGGAGAGGTAGTTGAAACCTCGTTTCATCCTTTAAATGAAAAGAATGGAGGATTCGGCCATGGAAAATAGAGCTGTCAGCCCATGGTACCCCTGCGAGTGGTTTTTCCTGTAAGCCCATATCGATCTGATATCATGTCTGATAGAATAATGCAAGTGCGGCCTGACAGAGGAAGATGTAGATGCCAAGCCTTGAACACAGTGATCAGAGCACGCTTATGTAGGGGGGGCGAGTTTCTTTGAGTATATATACTCAGTTTTTATATTTTGTAATGGTCAATGGTAGAGAAATGCTCCAGGAATTGTAAAGTTTTAATGAACTCTCTGGTTATTTGGTTATGTATATGCATTTGAGACTTTTTGTTTAATAAAAGTCAGTTGTCTTACTCACTCTTGTTTCCCTCTGATGTTGAAAGAATTCATGATTGACTGATTCACTTGAATTATTGTGTCTGCATTATAATGAAAGTTTGATTATAGTGTTGTCATAGTTCCTTTCAGTTTGTTTGACATTTAAATTCAAGAAGTTATTGTGTTTAAATTGTTCCTCCTTGGTCTGCCAAAAGACTTGATGTCCTCGACAGATCTTTACATTTTCTCAACGAAGTCTTCCTCGTACTCACCCTTACTACAACTTACTGTCTGAAGTTAAACTAAGACCTCACCTGCTTGTGCTTTCCAACCCAATTTTCTAAGTTATAACGATACCATCCTAAGTCTGCATCCATTATACCACTTTAAATCTATTCATTGTGACATACAAACTAATGGGTATCAGGCTTACCTTTGTCGCAATCCAGAGGTGACTTATGGTGCTAATAGAGGGAATTAAATTGACAACTTGTCTAATCTAACTGTGTGAATGGATGACTATGTTAACCCCACTACAGATGGTGCACTCATTTGGAGAAGAAATAGCTAGTGTGTGTCAGATTTAGGGAAAGGTCTGGAACATTGGAAGAAGAGGATGCATGAAGCATCAACTAAATGATGCGCATGAATAACTTAATCATTGTGCTAGATTGCAATAAATTTATGTGATCAACCCAAGTATAATGGATTGACTGATATAATCTCATTTGTAAAGGTGTTCGAGTTTCAGGTACCCAAACAACAAAGTTTGTTGGCAATACATGTTGCATTGAAGGCCACCCCATCCAGATGGTGGGATGCACATAAAGATGGAATGGAAGACTAGTCGTAGTATAGAATACTAATGCAAGTAAAATTTGGTATCGATTTTGAGTATATTGTGAAGAAGTATATAGGGTAAAGTGATCCAATATATCATGTTGAGCAGTGCACAAACGTATGGAGATCAATACCGAAGAAGTGTTAAATTTTATCTTAATTAGTTAAGTGTGTTATGTATTGTTAAACTTTAGAGTATTAAAACAATAACTACATAAATAAGGATCACTGAAAGAAATAAATCCACAGTATAGACAATATTTATCCTAGGAAACCCTCATGGGGGAGAAAACCCAGCAAAGCTTATTCAATAAGTGTAATGTCTCTCTTAAGAGAGATCTCACCAAACAAAAGATAAACTAGAAAAACCTAACTAGAATAGAGTAGCGCACCACTAGACCAAGATAGTCTTCCAACAGATAACCAAAACCCTTCACCAAAACATTCTTCCTTTGAATTTGTGCCACTCTTCCTCTGTAGTTGCATCACTCTCTTAGACTTGCACAGTTTTTTATGTGAGTGAGATTGTTGTGTGTATTCTTCAAGTGAGGCACCTAGCCTCTTATAAATATAAAGTGTTCCCCTTAGAAATTAGGTTAGGGATGACATGTCCACTTTATCTTTCTAATTTACAATTGACTTTAGGTTAGGGATGACATGTCCACTTTATCTTTCTAATTTACAATTGACTTATCAAGGCACAATAGGGCCGACTTTTACAAAGGCACAATAGGGCCGACATAATAAATATAATATAATATTATTCTTTAGGGCTTTGTCTTGGTCAAATAAAATATGAATATAATAAGAATATCTTTTGGACCTACTCAAACTTCAACACTCTGTCTTAGAAAGGAAGTTATTAGTATGGAATGATCATCACGACTGCTTATGCTCTTCTATACACTTGACCATTGACTTGTTTGAATTTCCACGAATCTATATTGTAACCACATCAACATCTAGGGTCTCATCATCCATCCGAGATTTATTTCATCATGGGGATTTCACTCACCATATCACATAGAATCTAGCATATAGTTCCACAATGAACTAGTAACCTCTAGTTTCCACACTAGAAAAATGGTCCACAATGACCAGGCATCTAATCACGAGGATTAGGCGATGTAGTACGCACACACTACCCATCATAAACTAGAAAACCCTAACCAGAATAGAGTAGCGCACCACTAGACCAAGATAGTCCGTCACCAGATAACCAAAACCCTTCACTAGAACACCATTCCTCTGTAGTTGTGTCACCCGTCCTCTGTAGCTGCGTCGCTCTCTCAGACTTGCGCACTTTTCTGTGTGAGAGAGCTTGTTGCGTGTGTTCTTCAAGTGAGGCACCTAGCCTCTTATAAATACAAGTTGTGCCCCGAGAATCTAGGTCAGGGTTGACCTCTCCACTTTATCTTTCTCATTTACAATTGACTTGTCAAGGCACAATAGGGCCGACTTTTACAAAGGCACAATAGGGCTGACTTAACAAATATAATATAATATTATTCTTTAGAGTTTTGTCTTGATCAAATACAAGATGAATATAATAAGAATATATTCCGAAGCTACTCAAACTTCAACACTCTCTCTTAGCAAGGAAGGTAATCTTCTGGCATGATCATCACGACTACTTCTGCTCTTCTACACACTTGACCATTGACTTGTTGAATTTCCACGAATTTGTATTAAAGAAGTTTTGTAACCACATCAACATCCAAGGTCTCATCATCCATCTGGGCTTTATGTCATCATGGAGCTTTCACTCGCCATCTCACACAAAATCTGGCATCTAATTCCACAATGAACTAGTAATCTTTGGTTGGCACACCAAGCAAATGGTCCACAATGACCAGGCATCTAATCATGAGGATTAGGCGATGTAGTGCACACACACTACCCATCTAACCCAAGGCTAGGAAACACCTCCAACCACACAAGTTGGCCCACAAGCTAACAAGTCTGGTAACTAACTAGCCCTAAAGGCATGGCATATGTTGACCTTGTGTGAGGTCATGCTGACTGGTACCACAGTCAGTAAAGTGTGTACTAGAATTTTACACTAGAGTAGAAATCTTCATACCAAACCTTTTCACTGGAGTCATAGTAACTCGACGTACCATGAATTTTCATTGGAGTATCCCTTTGTGTACCAAAATTTTTCACTAGAGTAGAAGTAACTTGATGTACCATAAATTTTCACTAGATGAGCCCTCTGCACACCAAAATTTTTCACTGGAGTAGAAGTAACTCAACGTACCAGAATTTTTCACTGGAGTAGTCATAACATGCCCTTGAATGACCACTCATTTCTTCTGCCACATGCTGAAGTTGTTGCCCTGGATTGCAACTATAACTCATCACTCCCTCTTACTAGGGACATTCTTCTGGACAACACCAAGCTTGTCTCTAAAGTACACGAAATTCACTCTCAACAGAGGCTTGGTCAACATGTTAGATATCTACTCATCTGTAGAGACATATTGGAGCTTCATTGCTCCCCTTTGTACCATATCTCTAATATAATGGTACCTAATATAGATATTCTTGGACTTGTCATGGAACACTAGTTTCTCTGTCAACTTCACACAACTTTGGTTGTCACACCAGATACAAGTTTCCTCTAAATCGAGATCAAACAATCCTACAAGCATATTCTAAATCCACACTACTTCGTTGCTAGCTAAAAACACTGCTATATACACTGCTTCAGCCATACTGAATTCCACACTAGTATGCTTCCTACTGAACCATGAGATCACAGTTGATCCCATAAAGAAGAAACATCTAGATGTACTCTTCCAGTCTGCAACACTACCATCCCAATATGAATCAGTAAATCCCTGCATGCTTATCTCACAATCTGAAGCATATTTGAGTCCATAATCAATTTTACCCTTCAGGTACCTCATCACATGTTTTTCTGCAACCAAGTGAACACTTCTTGACTCAACCATATATTGAATCAATGTGTTCACCGCAAAACATATATCTGGCCTTGTGTTCGTTAAGTACATTAATTAACCAATCATTTGTTTATAAATGGTAGCATCTAGTATATATTAGGATGCATCTCTCAACAACTTCATATTTGTCACCATCGATGTAGGCATGGCCTTGCAATCCATCATTTTGAATCTCTTTAGAATCTCAACAACATATTTTCCTTGGTTAAGAAAAATATCACTCAGTCTCTACCATACCTCTAGACCTAAGAAGTAATGCATCATTCCTAGGTATTTCATCTTGAACTTTGTAGAAATCTTCCTCTTACTCTCAGTGATGAGCTTCTCATCTCCTATTAGAAACAAGTCATCCACAGACAATAGTAGTATCATTGGTTCACCATCCACAACCTTGAAGTATTGGTTGGAATATTCTTTACTCTTGGTAAATCCCAAGCTCATCAAGAAGATGCCAATTCTACTGTACCATGCTCTGGGTGTTTGTTTTAACCCATACAAGGATTTCTTCAATATGCAAACATGTGTCTGACTGTCATGTATCTAAAAACCTTGTGGTTGCTCCACATACACTTCTTCTCCTATTACACCATTTATAAAAGTTGTCTTCACATCCATTGGTGTACCTTCCACTTATTTACTATAGCTACTATAAGTATAGCTCTAATTGAAGTGTATATCACCACAGGAGAAAATGTCTCCTCATAATATGGTCCTTCTTTCTGGTAGAAACCATGTGCTACAAACCTTGCCTTGTATTTCTTGATAATTTCATCTTCTGAATTTTCTATCTTGTAAATCCATTTGGAACTTACAATTGTATTCTCTTTTGGTCTCGGAACCACATCCGAAACATCATTCTTTATAATAGACCAGTATTCTTCAACCATGGCATCCTTCCATTCTTTATTATTTTCAACCTCTTCATAATTGGTAGGCTCAACATCAATTATGTCACTTAGCAATGCCACATAGCTAGAGTAAGGTCGTGGCCTCTTTCCTTCTCTGAAGGATCCATATGGAGCACCATACTTCTCTACATCCTAAATAATTTCTCGAGCCCAAGTTATTATTCTATTCTTGGTATTCACCTCTTGAGATGACTCTGCATCTATATTTAGTTCTTCTATATCATGATATTCTATTACAACATCATCACCTGCATTTGTATCTGTAACTCTAGGAGCTTCAGGATCCTCATCATGAATCTCATATGAATTATTTTTTCTTGATCTACTAAAATATATATCCTCATAGAAGGTGATAAATCTTCTAGTCTCAATCTGACGGTGACTAGGGATGTAAACTTTGTATGCCTTTGATGTCTCACTATATCCAACAAATATACCCTTCTTCCATGAAGGGTCCAAGTTCGATCTCTTGTCCTTGGGGACATACACATACACTGGACAACCAAATATCCTCAGGTGGATGAACTTTGGCCTTTAACCTGTAAACATCTCTTCTGGTGTCTTGTTCCCAAGTACTTTGTGGGGACTTTTGTTATGCACATATACAACAATTTTGGTTGCTCCTACCCACAGATGCATCGCTAGGTCTTGATCATGAATCATGGATTTTACTGCTTCCAATATTCTATGGTTTTTTATTTCTACTACACCATTCTACTAAGGATTATAGGGAGTAAAGAGCTCCCTCTTAATCCCAACTTCCTTATAGAATTCCTTGAATTCATTTGAAGTGAATTCTCCTCCATTATCTGATCTCAAAATCTTTATCTTTCATTTGAAGTGAATTCTCCTCCATTATCTGATCTCAAAATCTTTATCTTATTTTCAGACAAGTTTTCAACAAGTGCCTTGAACTAACTAAACTTGTTTCATAGTTCACTTTTATCCTTCAAAAAGTAAATCCAAGTTTTTCATGAGAAATCATCAATAAATGAAACATAGTATACATACTTTCTAAGTGAAGTGGATGACATCATTCCACACACGTCTAAATGTATAATTTCCAAGACTCCTTTGGATTTGTTATTGTTCCTTGGAAATGGTTTCTTCACATTCTTTCCTTGTGCACATCCTTTGCATATTCCTTCATGTTCCACTTGGATTTCTTGCATACCTGTCACCATATTTATCATGATCATTAGGGCTTTGTAATGTATATGAGAAAATATTATATGCCATAGTTCACTTGGAGTAACTCCTGTAAACATCTCTTATGGTGTCTTGTTCCCAAGTACTTTGTGGGGACTTTTGTTATGCACATATACAACAATTTTGGTTGCTCCTACCCACAGATGCATCGCTAGGTCTTGATCATGAATCATGGATTTTACTACTTCCAATATTCTATGGTTCATTATTTCTAATACACCATTCTACTGAGGATTATAGGTGGTAGAGATCTCCCTCTTAATCCCAACTTCTTTACAGAATTCCTTGAATTCATTTGAAGTGAATTCTCCTCCATTATCTTATCTCAAAATCTTTATCTTATTTTCAGACAAGTTTTCAACAAGTTCCTTGAATTAACTGAACTTGTTTAATAGTTCACTTTTATCCTTCAAAAAGTAAATCCAAGTTTTTTGTGAGAAATCATCAATAAATGAAACATAGTATACATACCTTCTATGTGAAGTGGATGACATCAATCCACACACGTCTGAATGTATAATTTCCAAGACTCTTTTGGATTTGTTATTGTTGCTTGGAAATGGTTTCTTCACATTCTTTCCTTGTGCACATCCTTTGCATATTCCTTCATGTTCCACTTGGATTTCTTGCATACCTGTCACCATATTTATCATGATCGGTAGGCCTTTGTAATGTATATGAGAAAATATTATATGCCATAGTTCACTTGGAGTAACTGTATTGTGTACTAGCATTGAAACTAATTGTCCTTTTAACTTGTATAATCCTACTTCTGGGACACCAATCAATACAACATCATCAATATATTTTCCTCTAGGCCACATGAGGACTTCACCATCAATGAAAGAAACTATGAATCCTTTCTCATATAAATATGATATACAAAGGAGATTCTTCTTTAAACCAGGTACATACAACACATCATTCATCTTCATAGTTTTCCAGAGTCTAACTTGTAGGGTTCTTCTCCTACTCCTTTAATGGGATACTGATAGTCATCACCTAGCTTCACTTTGTTAGGTGAATATTTCTGAGATAGATCTTAGAGAGATTCCTTATAACTAGTCATGTGCTTAGAAGCACCACTATCAATAATCCACGTGTCACTTCGATGATTGATTGTACCTGTAAGAGCTGATATCAAAACATATTCTTCACTTTAGTATTCTTCTTTTGTTTTCTCATGATCATGTTCATCATCTTCTGCGGCATGAGAATGATGTATTTTATACTTTCCTTTTCTGACCTGACCTTTGGAGTTGGGATAGTTTATGGAAATGTGTTCCATCTTCTGACAAATGTAGCATCTGTAATTTGAGAAATACTTCTTGAATTTGTGATTCTTTTGTAATCTATCATGTTTCTTATGTGAGTGAACTTCATTCTTTATCTTTAATCTTCTGGTATGTGTTGTTAGGGCTTGACTTCATCTCCTACTTTCTCTTCTCTTGCTACCAATCTAGCTTCTTCCTTAGTACAATCCTCCCCTTTAATCTTCTGGTATGTGTTGTTAGGGCTTGACTTGATCTCCTACTTTCTCTTCTCTTGCTACCAATCTAGCTTCTTCCTTAGTACAATCCTCCCATAGTATGCTAAACCTTGTTATCCTTCTTCTTGAACATATACCTTGAATGAATGATTCCCAAGATTTGGGGAGACCATTCAATGTAGTCATCATCAACTCTACTTCTTCGATTGTGTCTCCAATGGCTTCAAGTTGTTCTTTGATTTGAGACACTCTTGTGAAGTATGATTGGATATTTTTTGAGCTTTTCATCTTCACATTCTTGAGTTGTGTTCTTAAGGTCATCTTCTGGTTGATATTCTTTCCTTCATACAATTGGGATAAGGTATCGAACATTTTCTTGGGAGTTGTCAATGATGATACATGGGGGATCAAATGAACTTTGATAGAATCAACAATGATTCTCTTCACCATCACTAGGTTCTTTTTGTACTTTTACTTGGCCTCATCCTCATTACGTTCTGGAACTTCTTCTTTTACAAAATATTCTAGATCATTCTCTTCTAGAATGAGCATCACTATGTACTTCCATGCTTAGAATTTATCATCACCTTCAAGATTCTCATCAAGCTTGGTACTCAGTGCCATCCTGTTCTTGGAAAATACATTAAAAAAAATAATACTTTTCATGGAAAGGTTGTGTACTTACCAAAGTGTACTATGTCAAGATGACTAGTTTCAACATCAATTTTGCAGCTACCAAGACATCTTAAGCTAGGGTTTATGAGGAAAACCTAATTTTTTAAAATGTGAATTTTGAATTTATGCTTCGAGGGAAATGTGTACCCTCCTTAGGAAAACTTCTTGGTAACCTTACTTTGACTAGTGTCCTCTAGAAAGTGGGTGAAATCACCCTCTAGGGTTTTGTGCAATTGTAGCAGCTCTAACTGTTGCAGCACCAGTTGCAGTTTTCAAAACATCATCAAACCGAGAATATAAACCCAAGGAAAGATGCGCTAGGGTTAGGAGAGTCTTAGTATGGAATTAGTTTCCCTAGGGAGCACTTCTAAAATGTGCAAATGGCTTCCTTCTAGCCCGCTTTGATACCACGTTAAATTTTATCTTAAGTAGTTAAGTGTGTTATGTATTCTTTGACTTTAGACTATTAAAACAACAATTTCATGCATAAGGATCACTGAAAGAAAGACATCCACCATATACACAAGATTTATCTTGGGAAACCCTCGTGGGGGAGAAAACATAGCAAAGCTTCTTCAATATATATTCTTCAACAAGTACAATGTCTCTCTCAAGAGAGATCT